>SNQJ01S0098828.1:28483-54168 GCA_010110895.2 Picea sitchensis | reverse complement strand
ACAATTGGTATCAGAGTGGGTGCCTTCAACATAGTTTAAACAATTGAGAGGTAGATCCTAAAGATGGATCAACAAGAGGGAATGTCTAACAACAAAACACCATTGTTCAATGGAGGTGGCTATGATTTATGGAAAATAAGAATGAAAAACTTCTTGTTGGCTCTTTCTTTTGATATCTGGCAATCTGTTGTAGATGGTTACATTGCACCAACTACTCCACCCAAAGATGTTGCAGGAAAGAAAATATACAATGACAACTCAAGAGCAGTTAATGCAATTCTAGGAGGGTTGACAAATTCTATATGTGTGAAGGTTATGCATTGTAAGTCACCCAAAGAAATCTGGGATAAATTGTAGGTTGTATATGAAGGGGATAGAAAAGTTAGGGAAGCCAAACTACAGACTTATAGAACTCAGTTTGAAAATCTGAAAATGAAAGAAGAAGAGAACATTGTTGAATACCTTCATAGGGTAGATGAAGTGGTTAATTCAATCAGAGTAGCAAGAGAATAACTTACAGATAAACCTATTGTGAAAAAGATACTTGGGTCATTACCTATGAGATATGATGCAAAGATATCTACAATTGAAGATAGGCCCGATCTTGACACACTCACAGTTGATCAACTTCATGGAATTTTTATAGCATATGAAATGATAACAGGAAATGACAAATCATCAAAAAGAGAAACACCCTTTAAAGAATCTAAAACAAAGATGAGGTAGGAGCAAAAGACCAATGATAAGTTATCAGATATATCTGATGAGGAAACTGCCAACTTCATAAAGAAACTCAAGAAAGGGACAACGAAATATAAAGGAAAGATTCCCCTAATATGTTTCAATTGTGGAAAAATTGGACACTTCACCAATAAATGTCCCCATCCTAAGAAGGAGGAAAGTGATGACGAAGGAACCTTCAAAAATTAGAATAAAAGCAACACTAATAATAAAAAGAAGTTCTACAAGAAAAAGAAAATGTTCTTTACCCAAGAAGACAATAGTTCATCAGAATAAAATGAAGAACACGAACTAGAGCTCCTATTTATGGGAATAAAAACTCAAAATGATACACATTCAGAAGATGAATAAGAAGTGAACTTCGAAGAGGAAATCCTTAGTCTAATTGAAGAACTAAATAAAACAAAAAAACAAAATATGGTACTAAGGGAAGAGCTTCTAGAGATTAAAGAAGCTACTAAATCAAGAGAGAATGAAGTTTCTAAAACCATCAAAGATTCAGAACAGAACATAAGTGATTTGAAGTCCCAACTCCTGGAAGTTAATAAAATTGAAGAAGTCATTTTACAACAACTTAATGATAAAAAAAACAAGTACGTGAGAAACTAGAGGCGGAGATTAAGTTGCTAAAAAGTGAAATTGAGAAAGAAAAGAAGGGATCACAATTTGAAAATAGTTCAAAGATCTTGGATGAAATTCTCAGTATTCAAAGGTCACCAAACAACAAGACTGGTTTGGGATATACTCAAGACTCGACTTCTACATCACAAGGAATTGTCAAGAAACCAATCAGTTACGCGGACGCTTTGAAAAACTCATTAAGAAAAGAAGATAAGAAGGAAAAGATGATACCATTGAAAACTGTTACACATAAACAAAAATCAATACTCCCTACTAGACTAAAAGATGACGATAAAAATACAATCATCAAAAGGAATACCCCTAAATATCTATTTATTGGATATTGTTACTCCTGCAATAATTTTGGACATAAGGCAGTACACTGCAAAGCTTATGGGAAATACAATCATAGAAATGTCCAAAGATATAAGAACAATAAGTACAATACAAAGAAGAGAAACTATAACTCATTTTCTCCTTTGGAAGACTTCCATAGTGAATGAAAAAAATGCAACAACTATGGTCATAAAACCAATGAATGTAGATTGCCGAAATATGATAAAAAGACAAATATTTCCCATAATAAAAAAGAATGGAAGAAAAAGCAAACAAATTGCAATGTAGCCTTATATGCAAGAAATCAAGGATGTAAATGGTATATAGACAGTGGATGTTCCAAACACATGACTAGAGATCAAAGTAAATTTCTCAAGTTAAATAAGAAAGGAAAAGGAAAAGTAACTTTTGGAGATAACATGTCAGCCAAGAACCATGAAAAGGCATTGTTAGTTTAGAAAATAATAAAACCAAAGAAGAAGATGTACTTCTGGTAGAAAATCTCAAACTAAATCTCCTAAGTGTAATCCAAACATGTGATAAGGGTCACATACATACTTTTGATTCTCAGAAATGTGAGATCAGAAAAAAGGACACTGGAAAGCTAGTGACAATTGCACCAAGAAAATCTAGCAATGTGTACATCCTTAATATAGATGAAGAAGAAAAATGGTGTTTAATCCAATTAGATGAAAGTTGGCTATGGCATAGAAGGTTGGTACATTTAAGCTTTGACAACTTGATCAAATCCAATGAGAAGACGACAGTTAGGGACCTGCCAAAAGTGATTAAGCCTTTAGATTCTATTTGTAAACATTGTCAAATAGGAAACGAAACAAGACTTAGGTTCAAAACAAAAGAGCATTCCACAACAAAACCATTAGAGCTTATTCACACAGATCTATGTGGACCAACCAGAACCAAAAGTACTTATGGTGAACAATATTTTATGTTGATTGTTGATGATTACACAAGATTGACCTGGGTATTGTTTCTAAAATAAAAATCAGAAGCCTTTGAGAAATTTAAAACATACAAAGCCTTTGTAGAAAATGAAACAGATCTAAAAATTAAATGTTTGAGATCAGACAATGGAGGATAATTCATCTCTAAAGATTTCATTCAATTCTGTGAAAATCATGGTATCAAAAGACAGGTTTCAGCTCTCAGGACTCCTCAATAGAATGGAGTGGTAGAAAGGAAAAATAGAACAGTTCAAGAAGTTGCAAGAACCATGCTAAATGAATCCAAGCTTCCGAACAAATTCTAGAGAGATGCAATCTACATAGCAATCCACGTAATTAATAGATCTCAGTTGAGACCCAACCATGACAAAACCCCTTATGAATTATGGTTTGGAAGGCCAACATGTGTAAAACACTTTAGAACTTTTGGAAGTAAATGTAAAATGATGAAGATAACCCAAGATATGATGAAGGAATATTCTTAGGATATTCATCTAATAAGAAATCATATAGATGTTATAATCTTAGACTACTAAATATAGTGGAAAGTGCCAATATAAAGATAGATGATCTAAAAAAGAGCATATACCAAGGAATTGATAAAAAAAATCCCAACAAGAAGATTATGATATAGAATCTCAGCAGGAAGTTGATGATGTAGAATCTCAGCAAGAAATGATAATAATGAAACAAAGGAAAATGAACCACAAATTGATGAACAAGACAATGAAGAAATGCCCTTGCCAAGAGCTCCATCAAAAAGAGTTCAAAAGAATCATCTTGAAAGCTAGATTATTGGACATAAAAGTGCAGGAGTGGAAACAAGAAGGAAACTTGCTTTTGACTCAGAACCAACAATGTTATCACTAATAGAACCTAAGTCAGTTAAAGAAGCTGTCAAAAGTAAAGATTGGATAAAATCAATGAATGAAGAACTAGACCAAATAGAGAAGAATCATACTTGGGAATTAGTTCCAAGACCTAAGGACAAGAATGTGATAGGAACCAAGTGGATCTTCAAAAATAAACTAAATAAAAATGGAGAAATTATAAAAAAACAAAGACAAATTAGTGTGAAAAGGATATTCCCAAGTGGAAGGCATTGATTTTGAAAAGGCTTTTGCTCCAGTAGCAAGACTTGAGGCCATCAGAATGTTCTTGGCATTTGCATGCTTCGAAAATTTTAAAATCTATCAAATGGATGTCAATTCAGATTTCTTTAATGGAACACTAGAAGAAGAAGTCTATGTTGAGAAACTAGAAGGATTCATGTTATCAGGAAATCAGGACTATGTGTGCAAGTTGAAAAAGGCCTTGTATGGTCTTAAACAAGTCCCTAGAGCATGCTTCTCTAGGCTTGATCAATACCTACAAAAACAAGGATATAAGAGAGGGACTATTGACAACAACCTATACATCAAAATTGAGGATCAAAATATGATTGTTGTGGTGGTATATGTATCTAACACCATATTTGGGAGTAATCTCACTACACTAAGAAGAAAATTTGCAACCAAAATGCAAGAAGAGTTTGAAATGTCTATGCTGGGAGAACTGTCATTTTTCTTAGGTTTACAAGTAAATCAAATAGAAAATGGAATATTTGTTTCCCAAACCAAATATATCAAGGAAATGCTGAATAAATTTGAAATGGAAGACAATAAACCTATGAGTACTCCCGTCATCACTGGATGTAAACTAATCCTAGAAGATGACTCACCAAAAGTGGACCAAATGATGTATAGATCAATGGTTGGAAGTTTTCTCTATTCAACAACAACCAGACCTGACATCATGCAGGTTGTAGGACTCGTGGGGAGATTTCAATATGCACCTAAAGAAACTCACTTAAAAGAAGTAAAAATAATATTCAGATACCTTCAAGACACCCTAGAACTTGGATTATGGTATCCAAAAGATAAAGACCTCAATCTAACTGCATATACTGATGCAGATTGGGCCGGTAGCATAGATGATAGGAAAAGTACCAGTGGAAGAGCATTTTTCTTAGGAAAAAGTCTGGTAGCATGGTTAAGCAAGAAACAATCATCCACATCACTCTCTACAACAGAGGCAGAATGCCTTGTTGTTGCACACAAGTTCTTTGGATGAAGCAAACTTTAGAAGACCTACAAATAAGTTATGATAATCCCATTACTATTAACTGTGATAACAATAGTGCCATAAGTATCTATAAAAATCCATTCATGCATTCTAAAACCAAACACATCCCAATTAGATACCATTTCCTAAGAGATCGGGTTACTCAAAAAATAGTTAAAATAGTGTATGTAGACACCAAAGAGCAGATTGCGGACATTTTCACAAAACCCTTTCCCAAGAGTACTTTTGAAAATCTTCGACAAAAATTAGGAGTAATTCAAAAACCTCATTAAAAACCATAAAAATGTATCATAAGGAGAACATGCTCAAGGGGAGCTAAGAAATATCCCTTCTGCCATTGTTGTCAAAGGGGGAGGAAATTGATAAGGGCAGAAATTTCAAAAAGAAAAGGTTGCCATCAATGCCAAGGGGGAAGATTGTTGGACATATTGTCATTGAGGTGTTGTCATTGATGTAAAAAGACAATGTCATTATGATGTGATGATGAGTTGGTATGAACAAAATGCAGTGAAATCTGTCTAAAGCTCAAGAGAGACAACATATTAAATTTCACGAGATCAACATAGATGCAGAAACACCATCAGGATTGAATTCCCAACAGATCAATGATCTTGATCATTTAGAGTCCAAGTACAAAACCAAAATCTCAGAAGGGAAAGCGCATTGCAATGATATAAACAACATGCAGAGGAATCTACCAAAAATCTCAGAAGGGAAAGCACATTACAGAAACGCGATCAGGAGTGAAATCCCCACAGTAAACTACAGAAGAATCGAGGGACAATCTTGTCCATTGATGTAGATTTCAGGACAAACCTGGACCATCAAATATAGGAGTTACAGAGGAGGACCTTCGAATCAAACATCTGATTAAGTCTTGAGCGCCAAATCTCAGTAAGGGCAGATCAACAACGGAGAACCATTACGGGATGCAAGGGTTGAATTAATGATTGTGCAAACTTCAGTTATGAAATCATCCATGATCGTTGATCTACTATGGGATCATTCTCAATCGTTAGATGAAATCAATTTGCTCGAGTTTTACTCAGGGAATCTCACTTCAGGATAATTGAGAATTGGGAAATGGACAACCCAAAGTCCCGAAGGCCGAAATAAATCTAGACCGTTGATCTAGAACTGATCACAGTTGTTAGATCCATGATGAGGACATGTACCACATTAGGAGATCCGCATCATCAAGGACACGTGGTGCAATCATATGGTGACAAGTATCTAGATCCATTTGGCATTTTAAGTTATGTAAGTAACAAGAGGCCTTGGGGAAGAAGAGTACCCTTCGGCGTTGGAAGGGAGGTATCTGGTGAGTCAAATAAGTAATCAACAAGTTTCGGCGAGGATTTACGCAGTGTGTGAACTTGACATAGCAATCAAGATTAAACACAAAGCTCTGACAAGCAATTCAATTTCCTTTGATGATGATACATGCTAATAATTCTACATCTTACTTTTATATGCTTGATAATCAATTATCATGATGGATTATGGAGTACTTATTTATATCATTGAATCGTTTGTAAATATTATGAATGTGTACAAAAGTCTCAATTTATATGGAATCATGAAGATTGCATTGTTACATTAATGCTTCACCATTGTTAATCTAGCGTGCAAAATTGTAAATGGTACTATGGGCTTGCATTGTGTGAAAAGGGTAAAGTCAATCTGTATTAAGATCGGTCATATCCTAGTTACCTTCCATTAAAAATCCTCATATACCATGTTCATCAAACCCTACTCTGTTTTATGTATAGACATTAAAATTCAACAAACATGTATATACTAATAGGTATAGGAATCGACTCTAACTCGATTTTTATTTTAATCATTTATTCCTTTGATCATTGTTCTTTATCCTCTGCAAATTATTTCATTACTATGGTCCCATTTTCTTATTGAATGTCAAAAACATTTTGTTAGAGTTTATTGCTTTAGGTTGTATATAGTATGGAAATTTTAACTCTATCGATGGACCGTTATTAAAATACTTTTAGATTTACCCCTCAAGGAACATTATCCCCTTCAATATTGACAGAAAGGTCGTGTTATTGCACAATTTGTACATTCATAGAAGAAAAGGTTAAAGGAGAGAAAATTGGCACAACTAGAGACTATCCTATCACTCTCACCTCAATAGGATGTCTCTTTTTGTTCAGGGTGGTAGGCCTAGAGGAGATGTTCGCGGTGACCTGGGGGTTTGATAAGGCAAAGTCAAAGTGGCTAGATAAATATCCCCTCTCACAAGTCACCACCGATCAGAAATTTCAGTTTTATAACCAATGAAAGATAATATGTCAAAGTGTACCTACCTGGAACAAAGCAAGAAGAAACTATATATATTTGCAAGTGCACTTGTTGCTTAGCACTCCATAAAACCATAGAATTTCTCAATAAAAGAAATTGGTTGATAATAATGAAGTAAACAAAAAATTATAACAAAAATATTTATAAGGCAATACTTCACATTAAATTCCTTGCAATAGCTTAAAAAATGACTAAGAATAATTAACCATTGCAATCATAATACTAGAATTTATTGGAAACAAACAAGACAATGTATAAATCAGGCTTTTCAACTGCTTTTAGAAGATTTTAATGCTGCAATTAATGGTTGTATCTTACTTTAGTAACAACAACAATATTTTTAGTAGCTCAAGCTATTCTAGGGTTAGAAAATGTTAGTAGGTTGCTTGAGGTAAAAGATTTGAGGGTTGGTTTCATCAATCAAACAAATTTAAGGTCTAAATCAGTGCCTTTTAGGGCTAATGGGGTCACTTGAAGTAGCAAAACTTGAAGGAAACAAATGATAATTTAAGAGCTAAGGACCAAGAAGGATGATGATTGAGGTGTTGGTAACCTAAGGCCTCAATCAACAAGCCTCAGAAGGAAAGCGGCTACTAGGAAGTAGGTAATCCTAGGCCCTAGTGGTCTTCCTTCTTCTTTAGATCAAGCTTGAAACAATTAATGGCTTGATGGCGCAAATGACACTAGACTTCTGCAATGGTAGGGCTCTAGTACAATGATTCAAAGGTAGGATTTTGTGCACAATCTAGTTGGTGAAAATTTGTTAAGACAAGGACAATAACATGTGCTTGTTCTCCTAGGGTTTCAAACTAGCAATTTCATAATATTGGAATAAATGCAAAGTAAATGTACCATGACCATTCAAAGAAAAGAAGGATTGCAAAAATTCACTTACATCCACCAAGAATAATCTAGTAATAAGCCTAGTTGAAGATTTTCCACCAAGAAAAATGCCAAGAAACACCAAATTAAGCCTCCTCCAAGAAGTGTGCCTAAAATTTCAGCCAATAAAACCTAAGGAGGGCGTAAATTTCAGACCTCACTTGTTTGAGTGAAATATGATGAAAAATAAGAGTGATTTTCCCCTTATTTATATAGTTACAGCGACCAGAATTAGGTCAAAAAGGTTGACATGGCCTGTTACACATAATATCCAGACATTAAATGTCATAATTAAACCCTAAAACAAGTTGTAAAGGTGACATCATGCCTTTTTAGGGTGACGTTGGGCCCTTTTTTGGAAACGTTGGTCTCCTGGAGAAAAATGTTAAGCCTCATTGGGCCTCAGGATCCTGCCACACGTGTCACTTAGCACACAACTGCCTCCAAAACATCCAAAAAAATGGGTGATGTCATGGGTGACCTGGGTGACATCATGGGCCTTCCAAGGCCTACATCATGGTGAAAAGGGCACAACCCCCCTAGTTCCAGGCCTGCCAGGCTGCCCCTGGTGAAACATCCTCCTCTCTCTTTGTGCAATCCTCTGATCTACCTCTACCCCTAGCTGGGGTCTCATCATCCATCTAGTGGGATATTAGCCCTATGGAGATCTGAACTAATCATCTCTCCATATGTACCTATCCATCAGGTGTGGCCCTACAACATCAACAAATACGCCCTCCATGGGATCATAAGTCATAGGGATCATAGCAATGTCAATCACATCTAATCATCAAGTTATTTAAACATCTGCATGAAACCCCCTTTCCCCGGACAAGTGCTCAAAGACATTATGCTATTCTACAGGCCAAGTTTGGAGGGGATGCTAGGACGTCCTATTGGGATAATGATCATTGGATGTGGGATGTTCCCGGGTTAAGTCAAATCCAGGCCATGTGAGTGGATTAGGTGGTAAGGGATGTCTGTGCAATGGGTGCATTGATAGCAGGGAAATGTATGGCTTACCTTTGGGTGCCTCTAAAGAGGGTGAGTTACACCTTGTCATGGATGAAATTTTTTCCAAACCCATTCATTCCTTTTATATTTTATTCTTATTACTTTTTCTTTCAAGAGACCAATTGGGGGACACTTCCTTGGCATGGTGACCAGTGGTGGCAATGTTACCCACAAGCATTTCACGGAAATGAGAAGGTTGGCTCGTGATGAGACCCCCTTTCTCTTGGCTATGCCACCAATAGCCACTAACCTGGCGTGGTGACCAGTTGTTGGTAGTGTCATACCGCTACATTCCCATGGACCTAATAGGTCGGCTCGTGATGATACCCCAGATACTACAAGTAGGTCTTTATTTATTTGTTTTGTATGGGTCCCTCTATTTCTTGCTGAGAAGCTTTTTATTGATTTCTCGGGGATCCCTGGGGAGGCATCTCAAGGTTTCCTTCTTTTGGATTTTATCTTTTTTTAGCTACTTTTACCCTCTGGGACTTTAGCCCCTTCTTCCCACAAGGTAAGGTGCAACCCTTAGATATTTGGCCAATCCAATGCCCATACCAGTGTAATGGGATGGATGAGTGGGAAAAACATGGAAAGTGGTAAGTATGGTGAGAACGAACGATGACCTTTCATGAATTCCCCCATGGAAACCCAAACCATATGGGAACCAGCTTAGTATGGCATATTGTCATTCCCCCAGATGTGGTCAAGTGGAAAGGAATAAGGTCCAAGCATACATTAGAAGAAAAAAGAATTAAAGGCACATATTCAAAAGTTTTGAGAATGAGAGTGACATATACCATGATATCCGGACTCATTACCTCATGGATCAAGACCCATTTATGCTGCAAGACCAGGCCGATGTGATGGATTTTGTTGTTGCTGACAAAGTGGGGGCTCTAAAGAATAAAAGGATTGGCCCTGCAGGGCCATGCCCAAGTCGATATGGCTCTCGGTACTCCATGTCTAGAACCTGTGGGCCTCGAGACATAATCTCTTTAGTTATCCCTAGGCTAGGGGATAAAATATGGCTCCAACTCGGGGACATGTGCTCACCATAGAGCGCATGAGAACCTCAGCATATTTGGCATAACCTGTGACCTACTTGATCTCAACATAAAACTATTAGTAATCATTTGGGGTGGTGATATCACCCTGGGCTCATATATATACAGTACAGAAAATGAAAGCAAGCATATGTACAAATGAAAATACAAACTACTCAAGCATGAAATGCAAATGGTATATACAATGAATGCAAATGCCTACCTACTTACCTGCACTTACTTGTGGAGTCAAGTCTTTGCCCCCTAATGGGGTTTGAGGAGGTTCCCACTAACTTGTAATGGGCACCTTCTTCCTTCCAATGTAGAAAAATAGTAGGCATCATTGACTGAATTTCTTCCAACTCTGAAGGGTCCAAGCCAAAACTGTGCATTTCCCTTGACATTAGTAGGCTCTCCCTTCTTTGTGTCCCACATCCATACTGTATCTCCCTCTTTGTAATCTTTGGTTCTGAACTTGGTTGTTTCTTGAACAACCATGGTGTACTGTGTAGAGGGAGGAGGGTGGGATTCTGTTGTGAAAACTTCTTGTCAGGATGGTTGGATCAATACGCTATCTTCTCCTTTCTTTAACAACCTAACAACCCCAACGTCCTTGTCTTTATACTTGTTCAGGAGTTGTTGATAATATTCCTTGTTTGTGTTAAGGTTTAATATATTATTAAGTTTCTTTTCATTTCACTAGATAACAATAACATAGATAGGATAACTAAGAAATACACAATCACAAGAGACACATCATTTATCCTGGGAAACCCTCATGGGGGATAAAACCCAGCAAAACTTCCTTAATATAGATAGCCAATACAATGCCAAGAGATAACTCAAACAAATACAGAAAGTCCTCTCCAAGAAGTGTGCCTCTCTCTCTCTCTTCTTCTTCTCCAACTGCAGCTCCAAACTTGCGCTCTGATGAGAAAGTGAGTGTGTGTGTAAATGAGGCGCTAGCCTCTTTATTTATACAATCTGGCAGGTGACTTTTCACTGGCAGGGCCAACTTCTCAATCTGGGTGGTTATAACCACCTTTAATTAATCTAGGGGCCGACTTCTCATTCTGCCTATTACAATTAGAGTTTTACCAATCCGCAAAAGGGGATTTGGTTATTGACAATACCCGACATGATCAATCCACAAAAGGGGATTGATCTAATGAATAATACATCAATAATAGATAGAATACTCTTTGCAGTTACATTATTTCAACACTTTGGCCATTGTATCTGATCAAAATCTTCCTCTGTAGAAAAAGGCATATCATCGGGAGAAAAATCAGGACGACTTTCTATGATTGGCTTATGTGCTTTGTCAGTCTTGATGTGGTCACTAATTTCTCACACATGGATTTTGGTCATTTCACATTTGGGAGATGGCTCATCATTCCATTATTCATAGGCACATTGACATAAGTGAGGTCCATCTCTAAAGTGCCTCCCAGTATTGCAGCAAATTTTATGGACAACAACATCCCCCACACATCTGGTACATCTACTACTACAATGTCCATATGGATCGTTCTCTAAGGGTATCTTCCAAGACGTACTTCCACATTTTCAATTACCCCATATGTGGGTATCTCACTAGACTCAAAGCCACACACATTCATGTAAGTTCGTGTGACTTTTAGGCCTAATTTGTGCATGACCTTTAGAGACATCATGTCGGCACCTGCCCCTGAATCCAACATACAATTTTTAAGGAATTTGTTATTTATCAATAAGGTCATGAAGAAAGGTGGTTGTTCATCATACTAGACCCTAAAGTGAACAGCTTGTAGCATAATACAAGGGTCCATTGGTCCATCTGATCCTTTGAAGAAATTATCAAATCTTTCTTTGACATATGGTACCTTGATGACTTCTCTAAGGGGGATGGTCACATGCATATTGGCTAATACCCCTTCAAATTCAAAGTGTAAGTCCACTCTTTCAGTCTTGGGAAGCTTTTTAGGAAGGAGAATGTTCGTGAGTGGAGGTCTTGTTTGGGATACTGCAGGACCAGTAGAGATAGGTTGGTTCAATTTCTTTTGTCTAGTATACACTTGGAATTCTTGTTTCTTCAGCTTTCCTCTTGATTCTTGGTCAAGGTTATTTATAACCTCCATCCTGGCCTTCCTAGTTGCTTCCTTTATGCCCTCTTGATGCTCCTCATAAGTAATATTAAGGCAAATATGGGGATCCTCTATGGTATGGTCCATTATGTTTACTTGGTCATGGCTTCCATTATTGAAAGGACATTCATGTTCCCAGTGTGACTCATTGCATTGCAGGCACCAAGGATTTTAATCCACCACATTTGTTGGAGCTAAAGTATTTGGAACTTCTTGATCATTCTTTGGTCTGAAAACTTGGTTCCCTTTCTGGAATTGACCCTTGTACGGAACCCTAGGGGCTTGTTGTTGAGTCCTCTCTAGGTTGACAATCCTATTCATCATGAGTTCTTGAGTTTTTACTATGCCATATACAGTCAGTTGTAACTTATCCAAGCTAGCACTAATGTCTGAGGTAGGTTCAACATTGTGGACTATCTTAGGTTTAGTGTCCATTCTGACACTTGGGGATGAGAAAGGTTCAACTTTGGATGATAAAAGGTTGTCTTCGATCCTTGTATATACCTCCTCAACTTATTGGATTGTGTGAGGGTTTTTATCTGTGAAGAGATACCCTAGTTGACCAGTAAAGGCTTTGGTATAAATGAACAAAAGGAAACTAGGAGATGGATGATGACTCACAGGTATTTTTTGCAACAAGGTTTCAAACTTGTTGTGGAATTCTCTAATGGTCTCATTTTTATGTTTCACGAGGTTATTCAACCTTATCAGTAGCATATTGGGGTCTTCTTTGATACTCCATCATTTCAGGAAGCCTTCCTCTAACTTATCCATGGTTTTAATATTGTCATCGAGAAGACCATTGTACCAACGCCTTGCACCATCATGGAGGGTAGCGGAGAACAATTTCATAGCCAAATATTCGACATCATCACTAATGGGATGAAGCTGGAACAATGCCCAAAAATTGTTCATGTGATCCTCGACATTGATTGCATCATTACCGTTGAATTTAGGCAGCCAATTCTCATACTTGGGGGGCATTTGCCTAGGGTTTCCTGGTATAGTTGTCATGTCTAGCAGTTTGAAAATATTGGATGACCATTGTCTTTGGTTATTGGCTTGGTTTGGAATAAATATATGTGTTCACGTGCTAGACATCGTGTTTAAGGGAAGATTGCCTCCAAAAATTGATTTTACTACAGGATAGTTTTGGGGAGGCTTTCTTCTAAAGGATTTGGGAGGGCTGGTGTACCTCCTTGTGGATTGTGGAATCGCCAGATAATTTTCTTGAAATTATCAAAGGAATAAGGGAATCACCCTTAGTGGAGTAGCCAGGTAAGGTCGTAAGAAAATTTCTCTGGATAAAGGTTTACCGAAAAAGTGTCGTTTGAGGAATATTGACTCAGTGTTCCTTGGCAATGGCGCCAAAATGTTATTGCACAATTTGTACTTCGATAGAAGAAATGGTTAAAGGAGAGAAAATTCGCGTAATTCGAGACTATCCTATCATTGTCACCTCAATAAGATGTATATTTCTATTTAGGGTGGTAGGCCCAGGGGAGACATCCCCAGTGACCTGGGGTTTGAGAAGGAAAAGGAAGTGGCTAGATAAAGATCCCCTCTCACAAGTCACCACCGATCAAAAATTCTGGTTTTATAACCAATGAAAGATAATTTGTCAAAGTGTACCTACCCAGAACAAAACAAGAAGAAACTATATATATTTGCAAGTAACTTGTTGGTTATCACTTCATAAAACCATAGACTTTCTCAATAAAACCAATTGGTTGATAATAATGAAGTAAATAGAAATTATAACAAGAATATTTATAAGGCAATATTTCACATTAAATGTCTTGGAATAGCTTCAAAAATTACTAAGAATCATTAACCATTGAAATCATAATACTAGCATTTGTTGGAAACAAACAAGACAATGTATAAATCATCATTTTCAACTGCTTTTAGAAGCTTTTAATGCTGCAATTAATGGTTGTAGATTACTTTAGTAACAACAACAATATTGTTAGTAGTTCAATCTATTCTAGGGTTAGAAAATGTTAGTAGGTTGCTTGAGGTAAAATATTTGAGGGTTGGTTTCATCAATCAAACAAATTTAAGGTCTAAATAAGTGCCTTTTAAGGCTAATGGAGTCACTTGCAGCAGCAAAACTTGAAGGAAACAAATGATAATGTAAGAGATAAGGACCAAGAAGGATGATGATTGAGGTGTTGGTAACCCAAGGCCTCAATCAACAAGACTCATAAGGAAAACGAATACTAGGAAGCAAATGACACTAGAGTGTTGCAATGGCAGGGCTCTAGTACAATACTTCAAAGGTAGGGTTTCGAGCACAATTTAGTCGGTGAAAATTTGTTAAGACAAGGACAATAACATGTGCTTGTTCTCCTAGGGTTTTAAACTAGCAATTTCATAATCTTGGAATAAATGCAAATTAAATGTACCATAACCATTCAAAGAAAAAAAGGGTTTCAGAAATTAACTTACATCCACCAAGAATATTCTAGTAATAAGCCTAGTTGAAGATTTTCCACCAAGAAAAATGCCAAGAAACACCAAATTAAGCCTCCTCCAAGAAGTGCACCTAAACTTTCAGCCAATAAACCCTAAGGAGGGCACAAATTTCAGACCTCACTTGTGTGATTCAAAGATGATGAAAAATAAGAGTGATTTTCCCCTTATTTATACAATTACAATGACTAGAATTAGGTCAAAAAGGTCGACATGGCTTGTTACAAATAATATCCAACTTTTACATCAAATGTTATAATTAAACACTAAAACAAGTTGTAAAGGTGATGTCTTTCCCTTTTAGGGTGACTTTAGGCCCTTTTTGGGCAATGTTGGCCTCCTGGAGCAAAACGTTAGGCCTCCTTGCCCCAGGATCCTACCACATGTGCCACTTGGCACACAACTGCCTCCAAAACATCCAAAACATTGGGTGATGTCATGGGTGACCTGGGTGACATAATGGGCATTTCAAGGCCTACATCATGGTGAAAAGGGAACAACTCCCTTGGGTCCAGGCCTGCCAAGCTGCCCCTTGTGAAACGTCCTCCTCTTTTGCTATGCAATCCTTTGATCTGTCTCTGCCCCTGGTTGGGGTCTCATCATCCGTCTGGTGGGCTCTTAGCCCTATGGAGGTCTGAACTAATCACCTCCCCATATGTACATGTCCATCAGGTGTGGCCTTGTAACATCAAAAAATACGCCCTCCATGGGCTCATAAGTCACAGGGATCATAGAAATGTCAATCACATCTAATCATCAAGTTATTTAAACATGTGCATGAAACCCCCTTTACTTGAACAAGTTCTCAAAGATGTTATGATATTCTACATACCAGGTTTGGAGGGGATGTTAGGACATCCTATTGGGATAATTCTCATTGGATGTGGGATGTTTCTGGATGAAGTTAAATCCATGCCATGTGAGTGGATTAGGTTGTAAGGGATGTCTAGGCAATGGGTGCAGTGATAGAAGGGAAATGTATGGCTTACCTGTGGGTGCCTCTGAAGAGGGTGAGTTTCCCCTTGTCATGGATGCAAATGTTTCCAAGCCCATTCATTCCTTTTATATTTTATTCTTATTAATTTTTCTTTCAAGAGACCAATTGGGGGACATTGCCCTAGCGTGGTGACAAGTGGTGGCAATGTTACCCACAAGCATTTCACGGAAATGAGAAGGTTGGCTCGTGATGAGACCCCCTTTCTCTTGGCTATTCCACCAAAAGCCACTACCCTGGCATGGTGACCAAATGTTGGTAGTTTCATACCACTACATGACCATGGACCTAATAGGCTAGCTCGTGATGAGACCCCTTATCCTCCAACTAGGTCTTGATTTATTTATTTTTTATGGGTCCCTCTGTTTCTTGCTGAGAAGCTTTTTATTTATTTCTTGGGGATCCCTGGGGAGGCATCTCAAGGTTTCCTTCTTTTGGATTTTATCTTTTTCCAACTACTTTTATCCTCTAGGCCTTTAGCCCCTTCTTCCCACATGGTAAGGTACAACCCTTAGATATTTGTCCAACCCAATTCCCGGACCAGTGTAATGGATGGATGAGCGGGAAAAAGATGGAAAGTGGTAAGTATGGTGGGAACGGACGATGACCTTTCATGAATCCCCCCAGTGGCAACCCAAACCCTATGGTAACCAGCTTACTAGGGCATCCTGTTATTCCCCCAAGTGTGGTCAAGTGGAAAGTCATAAGGTCCAAGAACACGTTAGAAGGCAAAACAATTAAATGCACATATTCAAAAGTTTTGAGAATCAGAGTGACACATACCATGATACCCGGATTCATTACCTCATGGAGCAAGACCCATTTTTGTTGCAAGACCAGGACGATGTGATGGATGTTGTTGTTGTTGACAAAGTGGAGGCTTTGAAGAAGAAAAAGATGGACCCTCCATGGTCATGCTCAAGTCGATCTGGCTCTCGGTACTCCATGTCTAGGACCTATGGGCCTCGAGACATAATCTCCTTAGTTATCCCTAGGCTAGGAAATAACATATGGTTCCAACTCAGGGAGATGTGCTCACCGTAGAGCGCATGAGAACCTCAACATATGTGGCATAACCTGTGACCTGCTTGATCTCAACATAAAACTATTAGTAATCATTTGGGGTGGTGATATCACCCCCGGCTCATATATATATATATATAACACATAAAATGAAAGAAAGCATATGTACAAATGGAAATACAAACTACTCTAGCATGAAATGAAAATGGTATATACAATGAATGCAAATTCTTACCTACTTACCTGCACTAACCTGTGGAGTCAAGTCTTTTCCCCCTGATGGGGTTTGTGTAGATTCCCGCTAACTGTTAATGGGCACCTTCTTCCTTCTAATGTAGACAAATAGTAGGCATCATTGACTGACTTTCTTCCAACTCTAAAGGGTCCAAGACAAAACTGTGCATTTCCCTTGACATTAGTAGGCTCTCCCTTCTTTGTGTCCCACGTCCATACTGTATCTCCCTCTTTGTAATCTTTGGTTCTGAACTTGGTTGTTTCTTGGTGTACTGTGTAGAGGGAGGAGGTTGGGATTCTACTATGAAAACTTTTTGTCAGGATGGCTAGATCAATACGCTATCTTCTCCTTTATTTAGCAACCTGACAGCCCCAACTTCCTTGTATTTATACTTGTTCAGGAGTTGTTGATAATCTTCCTTATTTGGCCATTGTATCTAATCAAAATCTTCCTCTGTAGAAAAAGGCATATCATCGGGAGAAAACTCAGGAAGACTTTCTATGATTGGCTCATGTGCTTTGCCAGTCTTGATGTGGTCACTAATTTCTTGCACATGGATTTTGGTCATTGGCACATTCGGGAGACGACTCATTGTTCCATCGTTCATAGGCACATTGACATAAGTGGGTTTTATCTATAAAGTGCCTCCTAGTATTGCAGCAAATTTCCCAGACAACAACATCCCCCACACATATGGTACATATACTACTACAATGTCCATATGGATCATTCTCTAAGGGTATCTTCCAAGGAATACTTCCACATTTTCAATTACCCCATGTGTGGGTATCTCCCTAGACTCAAAGCCACACACATTCATGTAAGGTCATGTGACTTTTAGGCCTAATTGTTGCATGACCTTTAGAGACATCATGTTGGTACCTACCCCTAAATCCAGCATACAGTTGTTAAGGAATTTGTTATTTATCAATAAGGTCATGAAGAAAGGTGGGTGTTCATCATATTGGACCCTAAAGTGATCATCTTGTAGCATAATAGGAGGGTCCATTGGTCCATCTGATTCTTTGAATAAATTATCAAATCTTTCTTTGACAGATGGTACCTTGATTACTTCTCTCAAGGGGATGGTCACATGCATCTTGGCTAATACCCCTTCAAAGTTAAAGTTTAATTCCACTCTTTCAATCTTGGGAAGATTTTTAGGAAGGAGAATGTTCATGAGTGGAGGTCTTGTTTGGGATACTGCAGGACCAGTAGAGATAGGTTGGTTCAATTTATTTTGTCTAGTATACACTTGGAATTCTTGTTTCTTCAGCTTTCCTCTTGATTCTTGGTCAAGGATATTTATAACCTCCATCCTGGCCTTCCTGGTTGCTTCCTTTATGCCCTCTTGATGATCCTTAGGGGTAATATTAAGGAAAATCTAGGGATCCTCTATGGTATGGTCCATTATGTTTACTTGGTCATGGCTTCCATTGTTGTAAGGATATTCATGTTCCCTGTGTGACTCACTTCATTGTAGGCACCAAGGATTTTCATCCACCACATTTGTTGGAGCTAAAGTATTTGGAACCTCTTTATCATTCTTTTGTCTAAAAACTTGGTTCCCTTTCTGGAATCGACCCTTGTACGGAACCCTAGGGGCTTGTTGTTGAGTCCTCTCTAGGTTGACAATCCTATTCATCATTAGTTCTTGATTTTTTATTATGCCATCTATATTCAGTTGTAACTTATCCAAGCTAGCACTAATGTCTGAGGTAGGTTCAACATTGTGGATTATCTTAGGTTTAGTGTCCATTCTGACTCTTGGGGCTGAGAAAGGTTCAACTTTGGATGATAAAAGGTTGTCTTCGATCCTTGTATCTACCTCCTGGGATTCTTGGATCGTTTGAGGGTTTTTATATCTAAGGAGATACCCTAGTTGATCGGTAAAGGCTTTGGTATAAATGAACAAAAGGAAACTAAGATATGGATGATGACTAACAGGGATTTTTTGCAACAGGGTTTCAAACTTGTTGTGGAATTCTCTAATGGTATCATTTTCCTTTTTCACGAGGTTATTCAACCTTATCAATATCATATTGGGGTCTTCTTTGATACTCATCATTTGAGGAAGACTTCTTATAACTTATCCATGGTTTTAATATTGCCATCAGGAAGACCATTGTACCAACACCTTGCACCATCATGGAGGGTAGCGGAGAACAATTTCATAGTCAAATATTGAGCATCATCACTAATGGGATGAAGCTGGAAGAATGCCCAAAAATTTATCATGTGATCCTTAGCACTGATTACATCATTACCGGTGAATTTAGGCAACCATTTCTCGTACTTGGGGGGCATTTGCCTAGGTTATCCCAGTATAGCTGTCATGTCTAGCGGTTTGAAAATATTGGATGACCATTGTCTTTGGTTATTGGCTTGGTTTGGAATAGAGGTTTGATTTCTCGTGCTAGACATCGTGTTTAAGGGAACATTGCCTCCAAAAAGTGATTTTACTACAGGGGAGTTTCGGGGAGGCTTTCTTCTAAAGGATTTGGGAGGGCTGGTGTACCTCCTTTTAGATTGTGGAGTCGCTAGATAAGTTTCTTGAAATTATCAAAGGAATAAGGGAATCACCCTTAGTGGAGTCGTCAGGTAACTCGTAAGAAAATTTATCTAGGTAAAGGCTTACCAAAAAAAGTGTCGTTTGAGGAATATTGACTTAGTGTTCCCCGATAACAGAGCCAAAATGTTATTGCGTAATTTGTATTTTGATAGAAGAAAAGGTTAAAGGAGAGAAAATTGGTGTAATTGGAGACTATCCTATCACTGTCACCTCAATAGGATGTCTCTTTCTATTTAGGTTGGTAGGCCCAGGGGAGACGTCCCCAATGACCTGGGGGATTGAGAAGGCAAAGTCAAAGTGGCTAGATAAAGATCCTCTCTCACAAGTTACCACCGATCAGAAAGTCTGGTTTTATAACCAATGAAAGATAATATGTCAAAGTGTACCTGCCCAGAACAAAGCAAGAAGAAACTATATATATTTGCAAGTACACTTGTTGGTTAGCACTTCGTAAAACCATAGAACTTCTCAATAAAATAAATTGGTTGATAATAATGAAGTAAACAGAAAATTATAACAGGAATATTTATAAGGCAATACTTCACATTAAATTCCTTGCAATAGCTTCAAAAATGAACAAGAATCATTAACCATTTAAATCATAATACTAGCATTTGTTGGAAACAAACAAGACAATGTATAAATCATCCTTTCCAGCTTCTTTTAGAAGCTTTTAATGTTGCAATTAATGGTTGTAGCTTACTTTAGTAACAACATCAATATTTTTAATAGGTCAAGCTATTCTAGGGTTAGAAAATGTTAGTAGGTTGCTTGAAGTAAAAGATTTGAGGGTTGGTTTCATCAATCAAACAAATTTAAGGTCTAAATCAATGCCTTTTAGGGCTAATGGAGTCACTTGCAGAAACAAAACTTGAAGGAAAAAAATGATAATGTAAGATCTAAGGACCAAGAAGGATGATGATTGAGGTGTTGGTAACCCAAGGCCTCAATCAACAAGCCTCGGAAGGAAAACAGATACTAGGAAGTAGGCAACCCTAGGCCCTAGCGGTTTTCCTTCTTCTTTAGTTCAAGATTGAAACAATGAATGGCTTGATGAAGCAAATGACACTAGAGTGCTTGAATAGCAGGGCTCTAGTACAATGCTTCAAAGGTAGGGTTTGAGCACAATCTAGTAGGTGAAAAATTGTTAAGACAAGGACAATAACATGTGCTTGTTCTCCTAGGGTTTTAAACTAGCAATTTCATAATCTTGGAATAAATGCAATGTAAGTGTACCAAAACCATTCAAAGAAAACAAGGATTGCAAAAATTCACTTACATCCACCAAGAATAATCTATTAATAAGCCTAGTTGAAGATTTTCCACCAAGAAAAATGCCAAGAAACACCAAATTAAGCCTCCTCCAAGAAGTGCGCCTAAAATTTCAGCCAATAAACCCTAAGGAGGGCACAAATTTCATACCTCACTTGTGTGAGTGAAAGATGATGAAAAATAAGAGTGATTGTCCCCTTATTTATATAGTTACAATGACCAGAATTAGGTCAAAAAGGCCGACATGGCCTATTACACAGAATATCCAATTTTTACATTAAATGTCATAATTAAACCCTAAAATAAGTTGTAAAGGTGACATCATGCCCTTTTAGGGTGACATTGGGCCCTTTTTGGGCAACGTTCGCCTCTTGGAGCAAAATGTTAAGCCTCATTGGGCCTCAGGATCCTGCCACACATGCCACTTGGCACACAACTGCCTCCAAAACATTCAAAACGTTGGGTGATGTCATGGGCCTTCCAAGGCCTACATCATGGTGAAAAGGGCACAATCCCCCTGGGTCCATGCCTGCCAGGATGCCCCTGGTGAAACGTCCTCCTCTCTCTCTATTCAATCCTTTGATCTGTCTTTGCCCCTGGCTGGGGTCTCAGCATCCATATGGTGGGCTCTTAGACCTATGGAGGTCTGAACTAATCATCTCCCCATATGTACCTGCCCATCGAGTGTGGCCCTGCAACATCAACAAATACACCCTCTATGGGCTCATAAGTCACATGGATCATAGAAATTTCAATCACATCTAATCATCAAGTTATTTAAACATGTGCATGAAACCCCCTTTACACGCACATGTGCTCAAAGACGTTATGCTATTCTACAGGCCAGGTTTGGAGGGGATGCTAGGACATCCTATTGGGATAATGCTCATTGGATGTGGGATGTTCCTAGGTGAAGTCAAATCTAGGCCATGTGAGTGGATTAGGTGGTAAGGGATGTCTGGGCAATGGGTGCAGTTATAGCAGGGAAATGTATGTCTTACATGTGGGTGCCTTTGAAGAGGGTGAGTTGCACCTTGTCATGAATGAAAATGTTTCCAAGCCCATTCATTCCTTTTATCTTTTATTCTTATTGTTTTTTCTTTCAATAGACCAATTGGGGGACATTTCCCTGGCATGGTGACCAGTGGTGGCAATGTTACCCACAAGCATTTCACGGAAATGAGAAGGATGGCTTGTGATGAGACCCCCTCTCTCTTGGCTATGCCACTAAGAGCCACTACCCTGGCGTGGTGACCAGTTGTTGGTAGTTTCATACCACTACATACCCATGGACCTAATAGGTTGGCTCATGATGAGACCCCCTATATTCCAACTAGGTCTTGAATTATTTATTTTTTATGGGTCCCTCTATTTCTTGCTGAGAAGCTTTTTATTTCTTTCTTGGGGATCCTTGGGGAGGCATATCAAGGTTTCCTTCTTTTGGATTTTATCTTTTGTCATCTACTTTTACCCTCTGGGCCTTTAGCCCCTTCTTCCCACAAGGTAAGGTACAACCCTTAGATATTTGGCCAACCTAATGCCCAGACCAGTGTAATGGGATGGATGAGCAGGAAAAAGATGGAAAGTGGTAAGTATGGTGGGAACGAACGATGACCTTTCATGAATCTCCCCAGTTGCAACCCAAACCTTATGAAAACCAACTTACTAGGGCATCATGTCATTCCCCCAGGTGTGGTCAAGTGGAAATTCATAAATTCCAAGCACACATTAGAAGAAAAAAGAATTAAATGCACATATTCAAAAGTTTTGAGAATCAGAGTGACACATACCATGATACCTAGACTCATTACCTCATGGAGAAAGACCCATTTATGTTGCAAGATCAGGCCGATGTGATGGATTTTGTTGCTTCTAACAAAGTGGAGGATTTGAAGAAGAAAACGATGGGCCCTACAGGGCCATGCTCAAGTCGATCTGGCTCTCGGTACTCCATGTCTAGGACTTGTGGGCCTCGAGACATAATCTCCTTAGTTATCCCTAGGCTAGGGGATAACTGGTTCATTCGAAGTTATCGCAAATCCACTCTTTTAAAGACAATCCTTTTCTTATTAGAACCATTAATCCTTTGCTTAATAGATCCATTATAGAGTCCAATATATCTCCATATAACTTCCTTGCTACATTAATCTATGAAGCGATTGATGATATCATCAGGTTTTTTTTTAATAATAATAATAATAATCTATTTTTAAGGTCATGGCTAAGCCAGACACCAAATTGGTGTATGAGACCCCCACCGCCCAACGATTTTACTGGTAAAGTCTACAGAGGTATACATACCCTACCCCTCTCTGGATTTGAACATGTGACCTCTTAGGAGGAAACACATGTTCTTAACCATTAGGCCCACTCAGGCTGTATATAAACCATAGAATCCACCCTATACCCTCTGGAACTCTTCGCCAAGATACCAAAAAATGTTGTACTAAACTATGGTTCTTGATTAAGGTACAACACTACCTGATACACTAGAAGTAAGGTAGATTTACATTATTAAATGGATCTGGTATCATGAATGGGGAGTAAAGTTTCATAAAGTGAAAATTAGATTGAATGAGGAATTTGGATTTATATGGATTAGTTCTTTTATTATAATCCAACACAATGCTTGTCATATTCAAGTAGTATCAATTTATATTTATCGATAACGATATTAAGATTGAGAAGATATAGTCCCATAAAATAAATCATGACTTTTCCTACATGTTGAGATTAATGTGTGATTAGAAATAATCCAACCTTCATAATAATGTTTACTTTTTAAATTGTTATGATCTTTGTGAATCGGAATATAATAGTAATAATTAATTATCATTCTTAGATTTGTTCATAAGGCATAAATTAGTAGAATAAAATCAAATCTATTACACGCTCCATCATAACATCAATTAATACATATTTTAAAAAGAAAAAAAGAAGAGTTTGCCTTAATTGCAAGCTTTACATTAATGTCTTGTTGTTATTAAAAGTATAACCAACTCCTGATGTGCTCCAAATGTGAATATTATGACTTATATAAATGTGAATATTATGATTTATACAAGTTAATAGTAAACAAGTGTCACTATAGTGGTGATGTTCCTATTGAAAAAGATTTTTGTGGTTTTTGGATAAGAAGGTTTTTGCAGTTTTATTTGGATCAAGAAGGGTAAAATTGATGGCATTGATGAGAGTTGGATTATGTAAGAATGTGATTAGGACACCTCAGTAGTACCTTTCCTTTTCTATTCGTATAGATGGTTCATCAACTGCTACGTTCACTTTGCTAACCGGTCCTGGACCTAGAGGGTTCCATACCTCTCCACTTATACTTTAAGAAGTGAACCTTACCTTGAATCCTAAACAATTACAAGATCGAAGCATATTATCATTGATGAATATTTTTTGTTGTAACTGCATGGGAGATTTTTTAGTGCTACCCATCTTTGGGTGAACCTCCCTAATAAGTGGGGTGAAGAGATGGCTTAGCCGGCAACAGAAGGTGAGAGAAAGAAAATATGTAACCAAAGGATCGCCCTGGATTTTACTCAGCCCGCTCTGTAGAAGACATAGATCCCGCAATAATGAATAACATGAATAGTTTTCAACATATCGACTGTAGTGTTAGCATTAGAAGTCACTCCTGGATTGCGACAGGAGCAGAGCCCAACGCCCATCAGTTTATGTCATGAATAAATTTAATGGGTGATCGAATGGGTAGAGACCCAGGAAGGTATCACTCTAACTCAGGGACCAGGCCTGGTATGTAAAAAACAAAGGAGGTCTCGATCTAACTTCCGTCAGTGAGTTGATTGTAAAATGAGCAGAGGGAATACTTGGTGAGATGAGTGAACAAGACTGCCTCGGGCATCAGGCCTTTCAATAGATTGAGAAAGAAAAGCTCAGAATACAAGATCCTCTTGGTTCTACGTTTCGGGAACTGAAGGGTGACTTGAATGGATCCTCCAAATCCAAATCATTCAGCGTTGAGAAAATACAAGAACTGATTAGAGACAATGCAACTATTACAGTGATCCAACCTACATCATCCTATAACAACGCAACTCGACTGGATCCTTCAATTCCGAGTTGTTCTAACATAGTGTAAACAAAGAGATGGAAAGAAGCTGACATTCATAAGGCAAGAAGTCTCAAGTGCCAATACATAACCAGAGAAACCAATGCTTCGTTAAAACTTTACAATCGGGAGCCTAGCTCAACCATCGATAGATTACAAAATGGAGAAAATGCCTACATATACTCAAAACAAAACATCAACATCGAAAACGAGACACTGCATTAAAAACATTATGTCTGCATGTCTTCTGGCAGCCTGCGCATGCAAACTCTGGACGATCGTGCACTTATGACAGACGCAATCAGACTCTTGATTGTCCTATAGATGAATCGACCTACTTTTAATTCTTTGTTGTACTTTCCATTTATGGCGGAGACGATGTCTAACCACTTCCAACAACTTCAATAACTTCTTTCTTGGGATCAGGAACAATCCGGGTCAACTCTGCCCTCTGGGACGTGGAGGTCTCTTCATGATGCCACCTGGATCAGCTGAACGATCTAATGGATAGGTCATGGAGGATCTGGCCTTCTTGGCGTGGAAAGGGGAAATGATCATGGAAACAACAGGGGTGAGACACATGGAAAGAAGAAGGGGCGAAGGTGACGGGATAAAATGGTAATGGGGGACACATTATTTATGGGAGGCTGACGTGGAGGGGAGCGGGATAGATGTTGGAGGAAAAAGAGGGGCCAAATGGAACAGGCCCTGTCACACGGTCAAGTGGAGAACAGATGGAAGGGGAGGAAGTGGTAGAGAAGGTGACACGACAGGAAGGGGGCCCCACGTCAATACCACACCATTCCGGACCCCCCCCCTTTATTAAAGGAAGAATGGCAGAGGGGGTCCGGAATCACTTGAG
>SNQJ01S0098826.1:31141-43145 GCA_010110895.2 Picea sitchensis | reverse complement strand
GTTAGGATGATCCCACTAAATCATGAAAGTGAGTAAGATCCAAACCATTCGGATGCCACCTCACCATGGAAGTTTCTCCTTCTAGAAGATTCGAGAAAACACTCGTTTTTCCCATGTGTAAGCATTCTCGCACCCTGCCTATAAAGCAACCTATGAACCTCTCACAACCCAGCTATGGTGCAACCTGTGAGAATCAGGCATTCTCGCACCCTGCCTACATAGTAACCTACAAACTTCATTTTTTACAAGGTTTTTACAAGGGAAAATGCAACTTCTTTTCTCAGGAAAAGTTCTTCTCTCGTCTTTCTTCAGGAATTCATGCCACTGACCCCTCTGAAGGCAACAAATAGGTTTACATCATTAACGGTCATAGGGATGATGAAAATAATGTGTAACGGATACCATTGATCTGGGTTATTTTTGGAACGAAATAAAAGCATAGATATTACAATGAAATACACATAAATATTGCCAGAAATAGAGAAATACAACAACACATGATTTATATTAATGAAATAAATGTAAATAGACTATAAAAATACAGAGTACAAAACTCACTAGAATGGTAGAAACTTTATCTCTGAGAAGAGATGTGACGAATACTCTCATTATAAAGAATATGAGTACAATCATGAGGCTCTGAAGGCCTTTTACAATAAACATGAATGCCAAAACCATATACATCCAAAAGCCTAACCCTAGGAGATGAAGTGCCAAAATTCATGTGGGCCGTTGGGGTAAGTTAGTACATCAAGGGGTCGTAACTTTTTCATATGATCTTCGTTTTATGTGTGTGATATCCCATTGGAAAGGTATTTTCAATATATACATATTATGTTGTCAAATTTTGACTTGGTTAATAGTTTGACTGTGAGCCCAAAAAATGTTGTTTAGGGCCTCAAAATGGCCCCGTAAGTACAAAAAGATGTATTGAGATGAAAACTGCCAAAATAGGTCAGTTGGACTAGATGGGCAGCCACCAATATCCACTTGGATGTTGTGTATGGATTCAAGACAACCTCAGAAGTGCAGAACCCATAATTAAAAAGAATACAGAGAAACATGTTGAGTTGAAAACTGTCAAGATAAGCCAATTGGAATTTGGAATAGGTGGGTGGCCACCAGTATCCACCTGGATCATGCACCCTCCTATTGACTACATCATTTACTTTATAA
This sequence comes from Picea sitchensis, assembly GCA_010110895.2. Classification (NCBI taxonomy): domain Eukaryota; kingdom Viridiplantae; phylum Streptophyta; class Pinopsida; order Pinales; family Pinaceae; genus Picea; species Picea sitchensis. Next base: position 41,969 of record SNQJ01S0098826.1, on the reverse strand, counting down.
AAAGGTTCATGTCAAAAAGAACAAAGAGAAAATGTTTTCCCATGGTATCCTTGTAAGGTAGAGAAATAACCATGAAGATAAGTATTGAATATATTTTTAAATACATGCTTATATTGTGGAGTTGAGAACTTTCGTTAATAAGATAATTGCTACATGATAATAGCCATAACATGTATTTTGTCTTGATGGTTGTTATGAGAATAGTTGAAAAATCAAGACATGAATTGAGTATTTGGAAAGAAGAACACCAAGTATGGTGTATTTCAAAGGAAAAAATGATGCAATACCACCTATAACCAAAGAGTATATTGGCAACAAGAAGGGCACGATGCTTAGGAACAAAGGCATGGGAAAAGTAAAGGTCTAGTGGAGCTGGAGGACTCAATTTGGAAGGAATACCTACATTGGGTTTAAAACTTTGATGTAAGAATTGTATATATGTGTACACCTATATGGTGATGTGCATCGAAGACAGTGAAAAAATAATGGGGAGGGGAATGTAACACCCCTATATTGATCCCCATACATGTAATGCAATGTAAATATGTGAATTAGGCCATGAGCTGAATAGTATGGTTGAGGGCCAAGTAATGCAAATAATGTACATTAGATTTATCAATAAAAATACATCGATGGTTGTGAGATGAGAGGGACTAAAATGATGGGGGGATATGACTCCATGAGTGAGGAATGAGAGGGGCATAAGGGGGGGGGAGATCTTGGAAATAACATATCTTATTGTAACCCCATATTGGTGTCCAAGTATATAGCCCCCCCCATATTGGTATTCGAGTATATAATGCACTCAAGACAATGAAAAAATAAGGGAGAGGGAAATGCAATACCCCTAGTTTGACCCCATTTGTAAATGTATATGTCCATATGTTTTATATAAAATGGTGAGCCAACATGTTTTTTTGGGTTGGAGTGCATCTTTGTGTATGTTTTGGGCTAGAGTGCATGTGTGATATTAGGTTGGAGAGATTTTATGCTAAAAGGCCAGTGAGCCTAGCATTGTGCATTGTAATAACCCTCATATATATCACTAAAATGCATCACAATTGCAGACCAAGTCATATAAAAGAGTGTGGGGGGATAGGATTCCATGAGAGATAAAGGGGAACTAAGGGATTAAGGAAAGGGGCTAAACCAAATATATTAAATCAATCCTAAATCCTAATCCTAAATCTTATGTCATGATTTTATCCTAAGCTCCTAAGTGATGGGATGAGTTCCCAAGTGGTGGGAGAGCACTTCTTTGATTGCCACTTGTAAGAAAGGAAGCATGCATATATAAATTTTGGTCTTAGTGACAAATCCATTCATTCCAATCATTCTGATCATTGTGATTTTCTATTTTGGTTTGGGTATGTTGGGTGTGAGCTTAGGGAAGCCATTGTAACCATGTTTCTTGTGAACCTTGTGAATCCTTGATTCGGATTTTATGAGCAGAATGAAATGAATACAAAAGATAAGGAAATATGCTTAACAAAAAATAACATAGATACAATAAAAATGGTTTTCTATTCAATAAGGAAATAATTTGAAACTGTAAAATGTAGTGGAAAACAAGCTTGTTGGAATGGTGGCAGCTTATCTCTAAGAAGCGATGTGATGGTTGCACTCATTCACAAGAAGATAATTACAATGAGGATCTCAAGGCCTTTTTACAATAAACAGGAATTTCAAAATCCCTAGACATCCAAAAACCTAACCCTAGGAGATGAAGCGCCAAAAGTCATGTGGGCCCTGTTTGGGTAAGTTAGTAGATCAACTTCCCAAGGTCGTAATGTTTGCATACAATCTCTATTTTAGGTGCACGATATCTCGTTGGAAAGGTATCGTCGAGGAGATTAATTTTCGGGGCTCTCTAAGAGACTTCAACTATCATTAAGAAGCTCGATCTTGAAAAACCCTCATTTTGGTCCTCAAAATGGCCCCAGAAGTTAAAAACTGCTAAAAATAGTAAATTGTCAAAATTTCCAAAAAAATGTTTTGTGCGAGTTGGAAAAGGTGGGTGGCCACCAATATCCACCTGGATCAATCATCCCTTCTTAGGAATAAATGGTATCCATTTCGTTGAGTTCCCCCATCAGATGAGGAATTTTTTGTTGAATTTGGCCCTGGGTGAGCCACTTGCCTTGGTGCAGGAGCTGCCCTGCTTTGACGACTCGATAAAGTTGGATCCTTTGTTGTCAAGTGCCCTTGATATGTGTGTCCACAATCTGATCACTGGATTCTTATTGCATGCAGTCAGGTTTGATCTCTATTGGTGTCAACTACTCTAATATCTCTGAGGTGTCCAATAATGGTGGGAAATATGGTTGAAGGATAGCCACGCTGAAGATTGAGTGCAGGCCAAGGAAAGGGGCAATGTTGAGCTCAAAAGCATTGTCACCCATATCCTTGGTGATGGTGTACGACCCATAACAAAGTGGGTGAAGCTTTTGATGGGGCCCTGTAAGGCGTTCTTTCTACAAGTGCAACCAAACTTTGTCTCCCACCTGAAACTTATGTGGCACCCGATGTTGATCATGGTGTTGTTTGTACTTGGCATTAGACTTTTATAGAATATCCTGAACCTATTAGTGGATGTGTTGGATCTGGTCAATGAACCGGGTAGCTTTGTGATATTCTGGTGGATCCACGGACGAGTCAGCCGAGGTGGTCACCAGGGGTAGTGCAGCATCCATGGGGCCCAATGGTTGGAATCCCAACCCCACCTGAAAGGGGATGTGGCCAATTGAGTTATTCAGGGCTATGTTGTAGCTATGTTGGACATAGGGAAGACTCTCATACCTTGTGTGGGGTTGTTTTGAATTGTACATGTGTAGGATATGTACGATCATCCTATTAATGACCTCAATTTTGCCATCTGTCTAGGGGTGGAAGGCAGTGGATTTGGTGAGCTTGGTAACTAGCAGTGACCAGAGGCTCAACCATAATGTGTTGAGGAAACGACTGTCACGGTATGAGATAATGGTTTGTGGGATCCCAAAATGTACCCATACTCATTCAATAAAGAGCTTGGTAGTGGCTTCTGCTATGATTTTCTTCTTGCAGGCGGCTAGAATCGCCATCTTGGAAAAGCGATCAACAACCACAAAAATACAGTCATTTACTTTGTTGGTGGAAGGGAGGCCCGACATGTAGTCCATTCATATGGATTCCCACGGCATGTCAGGAGTAGAAAGAGGGGTGTACATGCCCTGTTTCTTAGTGGTCGGTTTGGCAATAGCGCAGGCGGTGCAGGACCTGATATACTTGACGACATCCTATCGAAATTTGGCCAGCATAAATGTTTCTGTAGCACTGCCACTCTCTTTTCGACGCCAAAGTGTCCTACCACCCGACTGTAGTGATCTTCTCATATCAGCTTCACGTGCTTGCTTGATGGAATGTAGAGATGGCCCAGACAACACAACAACCCATATTGAAGATGGAAATTAGCGACCACTGAGTTGGTGCCCAACATTTGGTAGGTGTGAAGAAGTCAGTGTCTATCTCATAGAGGTGGGGCCATCTAGAGGTATCGTGGCCACAAGAGTCTAGCACTGTGGTGAGTGTCGCAACTGGAGGTCGGCTGAGGAAATCAACAACTCGGTTGGTACTTCCTATTTTATACTTGATGTTGAGGTGGAACTGCTGTAAGTATGTGGACCACTTTTGATGGCGGTCATTCTGCAATTTCCTTGGGTCTGCATGAACTGTAGTGGTCTGTGATCAGTGTGGATGACTGTCTCCTTCCCAAGAATGTAATGTCTCCACTGGTAGTAGGCTTGCACAATGGAGTACATTTATTTGTCGTAAGTAGGGTACTTACGGACAACATCCGATAGTGTCTCACTATGATATGCCACAGGGTGGCTGTGTTGAGTGAGAACAACACCCACAACATAGTCTGAAGCATCTGTCTTGATCTCAAAGGGATGTTGCAGGTCCGGTAATGAAAGTACTGGGGATGAGCACAAACGCTTCTTTAAGTCATCGAAGGCTTTTTTTTTGAGACAGGCCCCACACAAATGTTTCCTTACCGCCACCCCTAGTTACTTGGCTGAGGGCCCATGCGATATGAGAGAATCCCAACATGAACCTGCAATAGAAATTGGCAAGGCCCAAGAAGCTCCGAAGTTTAATGAGTTTGGTTGGGGCTAGCCAGTCACTGATGACCTAGATCTTGGATGGATCCACATGCACACCATGTCGATCAACGATGTAGCCTAAGTAATGGACCATGTCCATGACGAATGTGCATTTTTCTAAGTTTGCATATAGTTTGTGTTGTCACATGGTGTGCAGAACCTGCTGAATATGGTGCAAGTGTTCCACCCAAGTCTTGTTGTAGATGAGGATGTCAGCTAGATAAACCACTACAAAAGTATTGGTGAAATTTCGTAGGATATCATCCATCATCCTCATAAAAGTTATCGGGGAATTTTTCAAACCAAAGTGCATGACCAACCATTCAAAAATACCTTCTTTTGACTTGAAGGCGATCTTCCATACATTTGTCTATTCTATTGGGACTTGGTGGTAGCCATACTTCATATCAATCTTACTAAAGTATTTGTCCCCCGTGAGTTGATCAAGGAGGTTGTCGATTCGGGGAATCAGGTATTGGTTTTGGACTGTGATTTTATTCAGAGTCTAGTAATCAATGCAGAGTCACCAGGTCTCGTCTTTCTTCTGTACCAGCATGATTGGGCTCCCATAAGGCGATGAGTTGGGACATATGTGCCCCTTGTGGAGCAGTTCTTGGATCTTCCTATTGATTTCCTCATTTTCTACTAGAGAGCGGAGATAGACTAGCCCATTGGGTAGTGGTGCACCTAGGGTTCGTTCGATGGGATGCTTGACCTGACAGTGAAGAGGTACCTCAGTAGGAAAGGAGAAGATATATGAGTATTCTTCCATGACCTTATCCACTTTCTTCTGTTGTGTGGAGAGATCGGTCGTGGAGGCCTTGGATGTGGTTGTGATCTTTCGCTCACTCTTAGAGAGAATCACGAAGAAGACAAATTTCCTGGTCTGAGAGATGACCTTCCTGCATTGCTTGGCAAATATCAAAGAAATAACACTAGGAGGGACTGCGTCAAGTATCCTATACAATTTCATGTTCAAAGTAATAATAACACTATGAGGCTTAGACTCATTACAGCATGACATTTCCATAAATAAGATTGGCCCAAAATAACATTAGAAACTTTGAGAGGAGCAACATCACACAATACCTCATCTTTGAATGGCTTGATGTCGTACGACAATCGACACTGTTGGCTAACGTAGAGATTGCTTCCTTCGTGGAGCCATCCAATGGTATAGGGTTGTGCGTGCGATGTTGTCAGCAGGTCTAGCCACTTGACGACCTATGTTGAGATGAGGTTCTTTTGGATACCACTATCAACAATGAAGGCAACAAGGTGCCTTTTACCCACATTTGTGAATGGAAGAGGCACTCGCCTTCTTCTGGCTTGTTTGGTTCACTAGGATGGAGCTTGGTGGTAGCAACGGTGGCACTGGGTTTCGTGTCAATGATCTTTCTTCCTCTTTATGGTTCTGACTCAGAGTCAAAACCTACATCTAATTCAAAGGCTTTCACTTTGGCCACCAGCGACTGCTTTGAGCGACAGTCAGCAATGTTATGCCAAGGGCTCTTATGGAAGTCACACCACTTCCCAATATATTTCTTTGTCTTTTTGGTGTCCTTCTTTGCTTGCGACTTGGATTGGTTGTCTTGATAATGTCCATCTTTGCTTTGTCCTTTGTTCTGTGGGTTGGGACTGCTCCTTCCTGGATTTTACTATGAGCGGTTCCCAGGCCCAAATTGTAGCGTCTTTTTTTTAGCTTCTACTCGATTTTGACAGTATATCGGTAGGTTGCGCCCACAGAAAGATGTCCAGAAATTCCATTTCAGTCTGGATGTATCTATGCAAAGCACCGTGATACTTGAGCACCAGATGTCGCTCAGAATATTTGATACCAAGCTTGGTGTGCAAGGTATGGAATATATTTGTGAACTCTGGAACTGCTTGGTCTCTTTCTTGCTGTAGTGTGGTCCATTTGGTATACAAGTCATCATAACTTTCGATAGGGTAGTATTGTTCCTTAATAAAATCCCTGAAGGATTCCCAGGTGGCCGCGACTGTAAATAATGAGGTTTCCTCTATTTCCTTTTCGTCACAGAAATTTTCCCACCAATATTTGACATGGGGAATGACTTTGAGGAGTGCAAAAGTAATCTTTTCTCTATTCAAAAGTTATGGACAAAAAAATACCCTTCTAGTAGATTCAACCACTTGTCTACAACATTTGCGTCTATATGAGATTAAAATATAGGAATATCGAAGTTGATTTGTACCTTGAAGGGGCGGCGCCTCCGCTCAAGGAAGATGTGTCGCCTGTTGGTATCCACCGAAGTATTTGCGCGAAACTATTCATCATCTCGTTCCTTTGTTGTGTGAGGGATTCCTCAGGAAACATTTTGAAAGGATATCCTATCCCTTCATATTTCTTTTATCCTACCATGAGAGGTCGCTTGGGTGTGTGAAAGGTTTTTTCCTCAAAAGAAACAATCTCGAGACCCAATTCTTTTTACCCTGACCTCGTTGGGGACATGCATTAAGACAACAAGGAGCAGACCGCTCTGATACCACTGATCCAGATTTTATGAGAAGAACGAAATGAATACAAATATTTAAAACATTATTAACATAAAATAACATAGATACAATAAAACTAGTTTTATGTTCAATAAGGAAATAAGCTGAAACTGTAAAATGCAACGGAAAACAAGATTGCTGGAATGGTGGTGGCTTATCTCTGAGAAGAGATGTGATGGATGCGCTCATTCGCAAGAAGATCATTACAATGAGGCTCTCAAGGCATTTTTACAATAAACAAGAATGTCAAAAACCATAGACATCCAAAAACCTAACCCTAGGAGATGAAGCACCAAAAGTCATGTGGGCCTCGTTTGGGTTAGTACATCAACTTCCCGGGGTTGTAACTTTTGCATACAATCTTCGTTTTAGGCACACGGTATCCGGTTGGAAAGGTATCGTCGAGGAGATTAATTTTGGGGGCTCAGTCGGAGACTTTAGATAACTTTGAGAAGATCGATCCTGAAAAACCTTCATTTTGGCCCTCAAAATGGCCTCAGAAGTTAAAAACTGCTAAAAATAGTAAATTGCCAAAATTGTCAGAAAACTATTTTGAGCGAGTTGGAAAAGGTGGGTGGCCACCGATATCCACCTAGATCAATCCTACGTGGGATTATGTTGCCAATTTTCCTTGGGTTGGCTTGGGCAAGGCTAGATCCCTGGAGGGGGAATTGGGTGGGTAGGATTTCCCAATGTGTGAGGCTTGAAGGGTGTCTGGAGAATCCATTATTACAGTCAGATTTCTTGGATCCATAGCTTTGAGACTTCTTGGCCAACCTGTGCTTGATCCCTAGAAGGGAAGTGGGACAAATTGAGGGGTTGTGGTGCAGAGAAGGGGGTACACTTCCTTGGGTTGTGCAGGTTGAGGAAAATGAGAGAATGTTAGTTGGAATTGTTGTATGAGTTTGATACCTTCGCTTAGACGCCATTTGTGTTTTTGTGAGACCTAGTTGGCTTAGGTAGCCTTTGCCCTAGTGGAGTCATAACCCCAACTCGAGGTGACCTGTTATTGAGAGAGCTAAAAAATTAGTGTGTATGGGTGGGTGGAATGTTTGAGGTATCCAACCAGTTGATCATCTTATAAAAATATAAGTGTTCTTATTATGTGATTTTATGTTGTGTATAATATGTTTTTTTGTATGTTGAATTCTATTATGTTGTGTGTGTGTGTGTGTGTGTGTGTGTGTGTGTGTGTGCGCATAAGTTATGCATGAGACTGCATAATATTTCGACTACATAAGTTTATCCTATGTAGGGCATATTATTACAGTTGGTATCAAATTCATGTTGGACATAATTGTTCATGGTATCAGATTATTTATGAGCAAGGTTAAAGAATTTTAAAAATATAGTATATACAGAGGTTGAATTGTAGTGACATATGCCCATAAGTGAGTATGAGATGTGTGTGTGTGTGTGGGGTTTTAAATTTAAACTAAGACCACTATTGTGTATTTATATTTACTTAATATTTTGTAATTTTTTTAAAGTGTCACATGTGATCTCCATCTTGAGCATAGAAGGAATTATACATCTCCCTCCCATTGGGAGATGTGTAATATCTATATCATTTATGAAATAAATGAACCCAATTATTTTTAATATATCGTTATTGAAATCAATGCAACTACTTGATAACTCTTAACTCTTAGACATATTTCACACATAGATTATATTGTATTGGTGTTAAAATCAATGGATTATATTGTCACTAAAATCAATGTATTGGAACAATTTTCTCTTTCTTTATAAAAAAACACATTCTTAAAACTTCGATGTTATTTGCTCATCTATGACTTCTTGCAAATAAAATTACAATTACCCAAAATGTTTTTCTTTATCTTAGTTCGGGTAATTTAGTTATTTTCTTAATAAATGAATGCAATTCCTAGATGGTGCAATGTTATCTTCCCGAATAAAATAAATAAATAAATCGATGGATTCTTTATTTATTTATTTAATCTATTTCAATTATGTGACTTGTTCAACCAAAAGAATAGAAATATCATTGAATTTCCAATGATCTCGGGTTCCTAATCACTATTTCCAATGGATTAATCATAATTACCAAAAGTGTTTATATTTCATAATTACAATTCCTCATGCAATTAAAAAAAAAAAAAACAGAATTCTCAATGGTGATTAGATTAAAAATTTTGTTATTTTAACTTAGCATACTAACTTATATGAAGTAGGTTCCTTCTTTGAATTATGATTGATAAGATGTGGTTATGAGTGAATTCAAATATATTTAATGCAATGATGTAATTATTCACTTTTATATAACTCACTCTCATGTTTTGCGATTTTTTAATGATTTGTTGATTTGTCGATTTTTATCATTAAGGGTTTCATAATTACAATTTCTAATGGAGGAGTCATGTTCTCTAAAGCCGAACTTGTATTTCAAAATTACAATTTCCAATGCAAAAAAAAAAAAAAAAATTGCAATTCCCAACGCACCGTTAAGTGTCTATATTACAATTTTAATCACTTGAACTTAGCATACTAATTTATACCAAGTAGGTTGCTTCTTTGGATAATGATTAATAAGTTGTGGTTATGAGTGTGTTGTTTGCATGTTTATACATGTTGCAGAGGCATGGGTGTTCTTCATCTATAATCTAAGGTAAAGGACATATATCCACCTCGTAGCTTAGAGCATGGAATGTGACTACAAATAGTCTTGTTCCTATTTTTCGATACCATATGTTCTATATTGTTGAATTTTCCATTCATTAGGACCTAGATATAACATTTCCTAATGAGATTCAAATGCCAATCAAGACTGAAGTGATCAACAAGAGTTTCATTTCTAATGAGATTCGAGTGCCAATCAAGACTAAACTAAACAACAAAAGTCACAAAAGTTTGTTGATATTTGATACTTATAGACTCTTTCTAAATAAAATAAGAGAGATCAAGATGAATTTAGACAACTTTTAATTTAAAATTATACATTTTAAATACTTTCAAAGGTAAGTAACATTGTTATTTGTTGGTTCTAGATTTTACTTAATAACACTACTTGATTTACTGGTGCTTTTAATTATATAACATTGAATCAAACATTTTAGATATTTATGCTTTCAAGTATATAATACATAATCAATAATTTTAGACATTTGTAATGTAGGTGGTTCAAATGAATGAGGAAAATGATGTAGGTCATACTAGATTGTCGATATTACACCAAATCGATAATTTCAAAAAGGGGAAATACTCAACATAACAGATTCTACAATGTCTCCGATTACTTCTAAGAATCATTTATAGGATAGGCATTTCATGGTGTAGTGAATGGTTCATTTGATGTTGGCTTTTCAATGAGTGTTATAGTGGGAAACAATGATAGAGTCCCATTAAGAATTTAATAATATGGAATCAATAATTTTAGACATTTCTAATGTAGGTGGTTAAAATGAATGAGGAAAATGAAGTAGGTCATACTGTCTCTACATATCGTACACGTCTCGAGAAAAAGCTAAAAAAAATCCTTTAATTGTCAACTAGATTGTCAATATTGCACGAAATCAATTAATTTCAAAAAAGGGAAATACTCAACATAATAGATTCTGCAATGTCTTCGGTTATTTCTAAGGATTGTTTATAGACTAGGCATTTCATGGTGTAGTGAATGGTTCATTTGATGTCAGATTTTCAACGAGTGGTATAGTGGGCGACACCGATAGAGTCCCATCAGGTTTCGTATTTATGGAAGGGTTATCCCTACCGATGTCTAATGCAAATTCCATTGCACTCAATGTCAAAATAATAAGAAAATATGAGACCATAGTTCTTCTCTCCAAACATCCTCCATGTAAACAAAGGGCTAAAACAATGGCCATGCAATCAACTCCAACTTCTTCGTTTCCAACTTCGGTGTTTATCATGGATACTGATGGAATCACATCAATTTCTATACATGATGATCCAATCATTTATCCACAACAACCAACTAATCCCATCCATGCTAAACTTATCTCTCCTATAACACATCCATTTTCAACAACATGAATTCTCCGAAAGGTTAATTTTCCGAAACTTTGGACTGAACTGGTCCTATGCGAACCAGGGTGCGAGCATTTAAGGTTAATTTTCTGAAAGTTTGCTGTTAGTGTAACAGAAAGGCGATGGGCTGCATAATCACAAAACGCAAACACAACGAA
>SNQJ01S0098826.1:16820-31131 GCA_010110895.2 Picea sitchensis | reverse complement strand
AAGGTTAATTTTCCGAAACTTTGGACTGAACTGGTCCTATGCGAACCAGGGTGCGAGCATTTAAGGTTAATTTTCTGAAAGTTTGCTGTTAGTGTAACAGAAAGGCGATGGGCTGCATAATCACAAAACGCAAACACAACGAAAACCATTTAAAGATGGGAGAAATTACAAGTTACGCGTTTAATGACAGTGAAGAAATGCTGAAAGTTGAAATCTAATGTACACTCTTGTCAGGGAAACTTCTCACGCGGATAAAACGCTGAGACCATCTGTCCTAATCCTTTTGTGCTTCCTGAGCACTTTATAAAAATTGGTGGAACGATGTAAAAAAATCGTTATGGCAAATGGGCCGGTTGGATAGCCCCAGTCGTCATGCTCTTGTGATTAGAATCGTCCTTTGATATCGTGTTTTTCATTCGATTTGATTGACAGGATATTCGCGTTGTTAATTATTTTCTTGTGGTGTGCAGGATTTCTCAGTATCAGTTGCGGAGAAAAAATATATCACATAGTTGCAGGATTTCCAATCCATTACTTCTATCACAGTGATGTACATTTGCTTGGTCAGAACCTCGGAGACTCGTGATCCTTTGAACTTTTTATATTTACCTATGAAAATCAAGCCAGAAGAATAAATTGTAATAAATTTAAATCTAGCACCTGCCATAATACTTACTCATATTGGAACCAATTTTGATGCAGTAGGGYTGAGCATATTTTTCTGTTGTTAATGATTGACCTGCATAGATTTGTATGGTTGATTGAGCAGGTATCCTGAGGACAAATTCGACCGCATCTGGACACCATTAGATTTGGACTATGTGCATTACACATTATATTCAGATTCAAACTATGCATCTTCTTATTATTTACAGAATATAAGTTCAAAAGAGCCTATTTCAACAAACAATACCAAAGACCATCCTCCAGCTGCTGTCTTGCAAACTGCGTAGGTTGTAAACAGCTTGGACTCCATTCCATTGCAAAAGTGGACACCATTCAATGGGGAAGAAATATATCCGATTCGGATCAAACAGACAGTTGGAGTTTGCGAAGATACCATCACAAAGAAAGAAAATCAAACGGGATTAGGTGAAGGAAAGGAAGAGTCCTCTGACAATACACCTGTAATCTTGAAAACTGTGGAAAAAAGAGGATTGAAGAGAGGACGCGGCTCGTTTTACATATCTTTGCAAATGAACAATTTGTTATTGCAAAATAGTTTGTTGGACTCTGGGAAATCAATGTCATGCTTTTGAAAACAATGCAACACTTAATCCTCAAGGTAACAAGACCATACCAGAATATTTGTGCCATGGATGGGAGAGAGGTAGAAGTGTTTGGTGTGATAAAGAATTTGATTGTAAGATTGAATATATATCTTGATGTCGCGACAGATGTTGTCGTTGATATCCCAAACTCTTGGGATGCTTGCTTTTGTCGAGGGATCCCCATCGTGATAGTACTTTTGTGAAGTTGGGGGTAGGGAAAATTACATAAGATATCATGTTGAAGACTTTAATCATCCCAAGAATGAAGTTCCTGCATGCTTAAGTTGGGATGAAAAGCATGCAGCAACCAGAGTTCTTATGGCTGTATGAGATACAATCACAAATTGTGTTAATGAGTCTTGACATTGGTTACATGCCACTTGCAGTTTCCAGTCTCCATGTCTCAGAAAAATCTCTCTCAAATAACATGTCTTGGTTTACAAAATCTCTGTTATTAGGCCGAAAGGCGTACACCTATTATCAACCTAATGCAGTTAAACGTTTCATATTACCACAGACGGATTACCACAAACGTTTTATATTAGGGGCACACATTCTCAGTATAATATTGGGGGCACGCGTTATCAGTCGCTACCTTTCGGTGTTCTCAGCGGCGAGTTAGCGGCTGTGCTAGTTTATAAATAATCATCAATAATTTATAAATCATGCAACTACAAATTTGGAGGGCCATGTAAAGACACATGTCACATACAAACTAAAAATGATTGCATTAATAAAAAATTGATGGTCATACATGTTTGTCTACTGAACTTATTGTCTCCATAGAAAATATGTCGGTGTTATGATCTATGGAAACACAATGCAACATAACCAAAACACTAACCAACTAGAAAACTATAATAAAGGATTGTGCTTTTACTTTTATAGAATTGGTTTGGTTTTATGGAAAATGATTTGACCTAGTCTTATAATAGTTCATCGAAATAGATCTTATAATGTTCTACAATTTTTTTATTGTGCAATATTATGTTGAAGATTGTAGACTTAATATTTCTAACTTTATCACAAAAATTATTGAAATAAGTTTCAAAACTAAAATGAAAGAGATAAGCAATGGCACACCATCCACACAATGAACATAAGATCTCCCTTGGAAAAATATTATACGGGAAAAACCCAACCAAAAGGTGAGGCTCGTGCTCTGGTCCTTTCTTGTCCATTGTTAAATGCAAGTACAAATAACAGGGCACTTACTATGGAGATGCCATGGACAATATGGCCAATATGGTTGTTATAGGATCTCCTTCTCCCTTTGATCTCCGTTATTATCCCACTCTCGGTGCTATGATCTGAATCTCATATGGAAAAATACTCAATACACTAAGAATGTAACACCTACCTTTCCTAGTGATCCATTGTTTAACATAGGTTGATAGCCATCTAGGGTTAGGGTTAGGGTTTTCACATGCCTCGACCCCTAATTATTATTAGGGTTTTGGACTCTCTAGACTAATCTTGAAATACCACATGTGAGTCGCTCCACATGTATGACTAATGGAAGATGATGTGGCATCCACTCAGTATCATGGTGATCCACGAGATAGGTCAACTTGCAGGAGGCATAACTTCCACATATGAACTCCAATTGAGGTGATTTTCATGTCGTTGGAAAGATATCCTAGTTTGAAATAGTGTCAAGAGGTTGGACTTATGCATGCAAAATTCTGACCCAAAAAATAGTCATATAAGGTCTCAAACAGGCTTTGAAAGGTTCTAGACCCCAAGTCTTCAAAGTGAGACATGCCCCTAAAATGGGACCTACAAGTCAACAACTCCAATTTTTCCACCCTGAAAGTACCAAAATAGATGACAAATTATATGATGATCCAATCCAGATCAGTCATTTTTATCTAACATGGGGTATGCTATGTGTGGTTTAATTCTATCAAGTTTGACTCGATCTAGTTCCTTAAGATCCTTTTCTTTCTCAACAAATTTTTGCTTAGTCAACAATCTACCCTATCATCACCTATCAAAATTGTGGCTACACTTTTGTGTTCCTACATCAATCCTCTCCATAAATTTATACTCCAATAAATGTCCACATTTTTCTCTAGAGTCTTACAAAACTACATTTTGATTTACTCATCTTCTTACAATTCTCTCATGCAGTAAAAATGAATTGAAATATGTTTGCAGTTTTGTAAGGTCGTTGGAACATATTAAGCATCAATTTGTTTCTAGGGAATATATGGATCAAGAAACCTACAAAACATTTCCAAAAGAATATCTATATTATCATCACATATGCACCTTATTTTCTACAATTTTAGGAAACTAAGAAAGCCTTTAACAATGATTAGAAAGGAGGCAACATTCAATAGTTTCACAATATCGTTGGACCCATTTAAGGCACTGATTTGTCATTGTGTCATGTTTGGAAAAATTATACTTCAAAATGTTGCAAAATAGATTGTAGATGGTTCTAGTTAAGACTATGTAAGGTTGAGAAGAATTTTACTGCTTCTGGAAGACTCAGCCAAGCAAGCTCTTCCATGACTAAGAGTGAACCTAAGAAGAATATTTTCAATGTTAAAATTTTTGAGAATAAGATGATGACCTTTCTAGTTGATGTTATGAAGATGATGGGAGCCATTTTTTTAAACAAGCATAAACCCTCCAACAACAAAATAAAGCTATGCAAAACAAGATACTCCATTTGGAAAGGCAAGCCCATCAAAATAGATTTCAACCTAGAGGGTGAGGTGGTTGGGATAGACCCAGATAAGCTCAACATGATCAAGAACAAAAGGTTCCCAACCCCTTAGAGTCAAACAATGCGGTAGAAGAAGATCCTTTTCCATGGTGTAAACCTTGTGATTTGTTGCATAAACAAGACACTTGTTTGGTTGCCAAGGAAGCTATTAGATTAACAAGTGAGAGTTACAATGATGGGCCAAGAAACTCTATCAACTATGTCGGTGATTTTTGCAATGAGATTAATGTTTTCTCTAACTCTCCTAATGAACGAGTTAAATGGGAAAAGGAAAGGGACCTTGAACAATCCAATATTCCTAGAGCTCTATCCCCTAAACCCCTTCGGGAAGAAATAAAGAGGATAATCCTAGAAAATGACTAGGTCACTTATCAACAAAGGGATAAACAAGCTCAACCTCAACCCCAAGAGCCTCCAACCCAGCCAAGTGCTCCTATTCCACAACATCAAATGGACCAAGATCTGCAACCCCGAGTGATGTTACAAAGAGAACAATGAATTCAGCCAACAAAGACTTCAAGTGATGTTTCAAACATGTCAAAAGCTACTTGTGAAGATATCAATATTGATTTGAAATCCTACTTTTCCAAATCCCATATCTCTATCCCTTTCTTGGAGTTTGCAAAGATACCATCAAAAAGAAATAAAATCAAACAAATTTTGGGATTAGGTGAAGGAAAGGAAGAGTCCTCTAGCAATACACATGTAATCTTGAAAACTGTGGAAAAAGGAGGATTGAATGGAGGACGCGGCTCGTTTTACATATATTTGAAAGCGAACAATTTGTTATTGCAAAATTGTTTGTTGGACTCTGGGGCATCAACCAATGTCATGCCTTTGAAAACAATGCAACAATTAGTCCTCAAGGTAACAAGATCATACCAGAACATTTGTGACATGGATAGGAGAGAGGTAGAAGTGCTTGGTGTGATAAAGAATTTGGTTGTAAGATTGAATATATATCTGGATGTCATGCTTAAGATAGATGTTGTCATTGATATCCCAAACTCTTGGGAGATGCTTTTGTCGAGGAAGTTCACTGCTCATTTAGGGAGATCCTTACAAATAGACCTTTCATATGCTACTATCCCCATTGTGATGGAACTTTTGTGAAGTTGGATAGGGAAAATTACAAAAGATATCATTTTGAAGACCCTAATCAACCCAAGAATGAATATGTGAGAAATTTGGATGAAGACTCGAGTAGTTAGGCATTCCTCTCTTTTTCTTTGGCACTTGAATATAAGGAAGCTAAGGATGAAGTATGTAAGAAGAATGATCACTTACAAGAACTGCATAATCAACCTTTGGGAGGATGTTATTAGGAAATAAGACCAACCTTAAGTCATATGGGTTATTTTTGTCCTTTGATCATGGTAAACAAGGAGATTCAACTATACCCGTAGTTGGAGCCACCTTTGCCACTTGATTACATTAGACCTATGTGTTGTTGGATTCAAAAGAAATGTCACAGAATATTTCAATTGAAGTTAGGTCTCAGGTTTGTATTTCAATATCACCATCCTACCTTGAACCTTGATACCTTACCCTCTATCACCAATACTTCCTTGATCCATTTATTTCCTTGAGTATGATTTTAGAGTGCATGTTTTCTTCCATTTGTGTGTTTATTTCCATGCATTGCTTGATTGAATTGCTTGATGCATTTGATTTTACTTAGAATAATTTATTGCATATGTTTTCATGCTTTACTTTCATGCTTAGACTTAGTGATTTTTTTTTTTTTGCAAAGTAGTTTTTATCTCACCGGGGTGGTAGATTCACCCCTTCTCATGCCTTTGTCAAGTCAGATGGTGTGTAGGTCACAAGTCTGCAGGAGATTATGGATTTCTCATGCACTCTAGCATTAGAGTGCATGTCCTCGAGTAGGAGCCAGATGGTACCCCCCAAGGGGTGACAACTTCAAAGGTACCTTCACGAGGTGTCATATTGTTGTTCTGTAGTTCTTCTCATTATCTAATGAAAAAGGGACTTGTTCGATATAAGGATCACGTAAAAAAAAAAGGCATACAGGAGTATTAAATCTCCCTCTTGAAATCTATTGTAGAAACAAATCCTAGCTCATGAAAGCTAGATGAACAAATAAAAATACCTATGCATATAGATGACTTTGAGGGTCATCACATGAAGTCTTTACCTTCCCTTTTCCATCTTTATTCACCATATTACCTATATTTCACCTAGGGACTTCGGAAATACTTGACGTCCTAGGACTTGTTGCATGTATAAGGATTACTGTTGTTTCCCTTTGGTAAAACTTACACAAATATTAAAACTAACCCTTATCTGTGATGTTGTGTTAAGAGAGATCACTATGTGTTATCATCTAATGGCTTGCCAAGAAGCTAGACCCATCACTCCAAGTGGGTACCTTGCATTGGGATATGTGTACCATGCCTCGAGATTTGTGACATTGCATTGGGATCCATGATGTCACATTGGGATCCATGATGTCACATTGGGATCCATGATGTCACATTGGGATCCATGTACTTATATTTGATCATATCTTCAGACATTGGGATCTATGTCATTTACCTTGGGATTCAGGTACTACATTGGGATACATGTAACTGCATTGGGATATGTGACAATGCATCAAGGCACGACAAGGACATGTAATCACACTTGCCACATGGACCACTCGAAGTTGTTCTCCTTACACAGTCGGACATTGTAATCACACTTGTGCATTTTTATTCCCTTCTTGGACCACATGTCATATATTTTTATACATTTGAGGAGACAATTATAGGTTGTTGGAGTAGTTGCAGGTGGTTAGGTTGACCACTGGGTAATGTGGCATTGACCACCTTGATTTTCTTGAGGAACACCCAAATTGAGGCGACCACGCATGACACTTACCATTGAATTCTCTCTTGGATGTCCCACTCATACAAGGGTTACGTCACATCTTGGGAGTTGGTTGTCCCATTAGCCCTATGTCTCAGGTAAGATCACCATCCTACCTTGAACCTTGATACATTACCTTCTATCACCAATACTTCCTTGATCCATTTATTTCTTGAGTAGGATTTTAGAGTGCATGTTTTCTTTCCATGCATTTTTTCCTTCATTTATATGTTTATTTCCATGCAATGCTTGATGCATTTGATTTTCCTTAGAATAATTTATTACATACGTTTTCATGCTTTACTTTCATGCTTAGACTTAGTGAATTTTTTGTATTTTTTTGCAAAGTAGTTTTTATCTCACCAGGGTGGTAGATTCACCCCTTCTCATGCCTTTGTCAAGTCAAATGGTGTGAAGGCCACAATTCTGCAGGAGATTATGGAGTTCTCATACACTTTAGCATTAGAGTGCATGTCCTCGAGTAGGAGCCAGATGTTACCCCCACAAGGGGTGAAAACTTCAAAGGTACCTTCAGAAGGTGTCATATTTTTGTTATGTTGTTCTTCTCATTATCTAATGAAAAAGAGACATGTTCAAATAATGAACACATAAAAAAAAGGCATAAAGGGGTATTAAGAAACAATTATGAGGAAAAGTAACTCAATGCTAAATCTCCCTCTTGAAAGCTATTGTAGAAAAAAATACTAGCTCATGAAATCTAGATGAAAAAATAAAAATACCTATGCATATAGATGACTTTCAGGGTCATCACATGGAGTATTTATCTTCCCTTTTCCATCTTTATTCATCATATTACCTTTCACCTAGGGACTTCGAAAATAATTTTTGTCCTACGACTTGTCGCATGTATAAGGGTTAACGTTGTTTCCCTTTGGTAAAACTTACACAAATATTAAAACTAACCCTTATATGCTATGGTGTGTTAAGAGAGATCACTATGTGTTATCATCTAATGGGCTTGCCAAGAAGCTAGACCCATCACTCCAAGTGGGTACCTTGCATTGGGATATGTGTACCATGCCTTGAGATCTGTGACATTGCATTGGGATCCATGATGTTGCATTGGGATCCATGTACTTATATTTGATCATATCTTCAAACATTGGGATCTATGTCATTTACCTTGGCATTCATGTACTACATTGGGATACATGTAACTACATTGGGATACATGTATCTGCATTGGGATATGTGACAGTGCATTAGGGAATGATAGCGACACGTCATCACACTTGCCGCATGGACCACTCAGAGTTGTTCTCCTAACACAGTCGAACAATGTAATCACACTTGTGCATTTTTATTCCCTTCTTGGACCACATGTGAGAGATTTTTATACATTTGAGGAAACAATTAAAGGTTGTTAGAGTAGTTGCAGTTTGTTAGGTTGACCATTGGGTGATGTAGCATTGGCCACCTTGATTTTATTGAGGAACGCCCACACTGAGGTGACCACACATGAAACTTACCATTGGATTCTCTTTTGGATGTCCCACTCATGCAAGGGTTACGCCACATCTTGGGAGTTTGTTGCTTCATTTTTGGACCATTCCCTAGATTTTGGGAGTTGGTTAGAGGATCATTTGGGTCCATGGACCATATTTGACTCACCTTTCATTCTTTGATGAGACGTTGGAACACTTTTTGAGAGGCACATCTCTCCTATGTCTCTCTATTCCACATGTGTGGCCCTATTTTGATGTATTTGACCATTTTGAAAGGGGAACTCTTGTATCAAAGGGTTTTGAGAGATATTTTATCTCATCTATTGCATTTTACTCGGGGTTTTGATTCAGAAAATGGTTTTGAGTTCATGTTATTAAGCTAACACATTTATTTAGGAAGATCCTTAACTATAAAAGGAGGAGACCTCTCTCATTTTCTTTGTTGGGGAATAATGAGAAAACTAGCTTACAAGAGTTCTTGTGCATTTATATTTCTTCTTAGTGAATGTTTAGTTATTTTTAAAGGGTTTAGATAAAAAAAAAAAAAACATGTTTGTTGGAGGAAAAAGATACTACAAGGCCAAAAAATGGAATCATGATCCACATATAAGGGTAACTCAAGGTATAGTCTTCTCGCCTTGCCCATTTGACCATTGAATAATTTTTCCATTACATTAAAGTAGGATGTCCTAGGGATCTTCCCTTTTTCCTTGGCCAACCTTTGAGATCATCTTGTTAGTAGTTGGAGAGGATTCTTAAATGAATAATCCCCCCATCGAAATCTTGAAGAGAACCTTCTGGCTCAAATCAACACATGAGAGGAAATCCTTCGAGTGACATCAACATTGTAGATACCACATAGCCCTCTCTAGGCATTAGTATATCCTTTGACTTCAACCACCAAAAAAAACAAAATCATCTTTTCCTTTCTTTGTTTCTTTTCTACTTTTTTTTTTGCAATCTAGGGTTCACCTTGTCCTATTTTTGGTCTAGATTGTTTGGGCTTCAATGATATATCTAATGTTTATATTTTATTTATGCTAGATTTCTCTTCAAAAGGTGTTATTTGGTACGAGCATATCAAGGGTTTTGAACATAAGTTTCATTGCCCCACAATTTTTTATCTAACCCTTGCATACTGAGGTATCCTTGAAGAGAAATGAAAATTATTATTCTTGTGGATGCCCTAGATATTGTTTCTTGGAACATGTGGTATTGACCCTAATTAGATCGTTCATTCTTGCACTTTTTAAGTATGGTCAATGATTATCACACTCGTGCATATAACAAACAATGATATCATAAGTACAGACAATTTGGTTTATTGATGTCCCATCTATGGTTGACTTGTTGAATATATGTGTGAATATGGGTTACACTTTATCATTAATCCAACATTAAAGGTGTTATTACCCTAAACCATGTCCGATGACACATCGATGTAAATAAATGAGTAATGACCTCTCTAGAATGGGAATCTTTATCTCCTTTCTGATCATTGTCCAATAACCTCCCTCGCAATGCAAAACATCACTTCTATTTTGATCACTATGCAAAAGTATCGTAACTGTCCTAAAAGTACATAGTTATTATCTCACTGAATGTTATTGTTAAAAGGATCATTTTTGCAAAGTTTGATGAGTATTGTTCTATAAACTATCTCGAGTGACAAATTGATGCCTTGGTAAGTCCAATGACCTTATGAAATGGCCTAATGTTATCACTTTGGGTTAATGTTTGAGGATCTCTTCTTGCTTTTCAAACTGCAAAGTTTAAGAGTACATGTGATGATGATGATATAGTTGTTCTTTGGCCAACGTTTATGTGTTTTGTTTCTCCATTTTCTCTCTAGGATCAGATTGATGCATGAAATGTTACCTTACTTTTAATGTTGTTTACATAGTGATTTCACTGTTTAGGAGTTGCAAAGTCGAGGTTAATGCTCTTGATTAATACATAACTCCTTTACACAGTTCATGTTATCGGTTCCTTCAACATTTATGATGTTCTCACAAATCTAATATCTGGTTAAAATATGCCATCCTCGATCTATGGTGAAAGAACCTTAACTGTTTCCATTTATGTGGATGAGTAACTAGAAGTATTTCATTATATTGAAGGAATTTTTAGGCAATCCTCTCTTTGCAATACGTGGCATAAAAATAATAAATATATGCATTATGAGAATGATATAACTATGCAATCTAGTAATCAAGACTTTATTGTTTGAATAGTGTGACACATCTTTGTTAGTACACTTTCATTTTCTTACCTCATTCACAAAGGCCTTAGTACCTTATCACAACAGTATATTACAACAAAACTTATTAGATATTCTTATATGGTTCAAAGTTCTCTTTATTGTCTCTCATTTTGACAATACTCATTAGATAAATGTGATATTGACTTCCCTTATGATTTCAATACAACAATTCACATTTCCTTTGATTGCAAGATCATTGGCTCAATAGTAACACTTTGTGCAAATATGCTCTTGGTTTGATAAGAACTCCACCCATTTCCTTTGTGCAATTTTGCTAATCAACTTTGGAATATAACCTGTAGATGGATGGTGATAAATGATGTATGGTGAATGGTGCATTTCTTTGACATATTTTTACTTCATATTTATAAAAAAAAATCATTCCAAGCACTTTCAATAGAGCATTATTGTCTAAATTATAACTTGAGCTCATATTCTTGGATTTTCTTCTCTCATACTTGAGGTGCTTTATCCTTAAGAGAAGATATAAACTCTAAGTCAAACCAAGTCCTAAACCTTCCCCTTCCAGGTACAATGATGGGACTTAGTTGTGACCCCTCAAGAATACCCTCTTCAGCTTAGAAACCCTAGCCTTAAAGTGAAGAGGCAAGGCCAATGATGTGACAGTGGGTGGATTGCATAATCATTTCCCCAAACTCTCATTCATAAGGTGTGACTTTCCCATAGCAATATTTTGAGTGGTAACAAGTAGTAATCATGACTAATAGTTCTTGATTAATGAGTACTTAATTCTACAAAAAAAATACAATTTCTATGGACATTTGTTAGATGAAGCCAAAAGATAGGGATTACATTTTATAACTACCTCTCACATAGAGATGTGTAACATTTATTGAGGGTGAACTTCAGGAAGAAAAATGTTTGAATTGAATTCATTTATGATTAGATGATATGGTTATATCCTATGGGGTTGAACTAAAGCCTCTCTTTTTTTCAAGTGCATTACAATGAAAATGAAACCTATGTGGAGAACAAACACTATAATGTACTTTTTAAATAAAGTCATGTTGGTCCCATTCTTGAGCCTAATGACCAATTACCACTAATTATAAAAAAACACTCACGAGGTAGGTAGTTCAAATAATTTGTTGGTATGTTTACATTCTTTCACCATCACTTACATATTTGGAGCCCAAATTTCGAATTAATATTTTTTTCCAAATATCAGTGTTCCGATCTAGAAATACATCCATCAAGGAATTAGTGTTCTCTTATGAAATTTAATTGACCATTTTGACAAGATCTTGCATGACTTAGTTCATGTTCTTGAGAGTGTATTGTTCACTTAGCATATAAGTTATAATATAGAAATTTATGATGTTTTCCTATACATTTGATTTGAGTAGTATTAATTCATGTCACATGCCACATTATGTGACTTCAGTAGCTTTCTCATATACAACTTTTTATTTAAATGAAGGTTTTACCTACTTTCACAAGTCATTTAATTAGTCTATGTTATTTCCTTTTCTCTAGACACATGTTCATGTTCAATATATGTCATTTGATAACCAACGTTATGTTATTGAAAACTTAATTAAATGTCGTGCTTGTGAGTTTATTTGTCCGACATGGTAAAAAATATCAGTCATAATGTTAATGTTGCGTTCAATGGAACAACTTAGAAAGCTATGTAAACAAATATTTTGTAGAAGCATGCATGTGCCATCCATCCTTACAGGCATGTCATATAAGTGCTTGTGGTATCAAGCCAAGACCATCCAAGTCCATAGTGCTTCCTGTCCATGATAAGTTATGAAAATAGAATTGATTGCATTTGTCAGACATGTTTTGTAGTTGTAGTCTCGTCAATAGATCTCTCATGCACTGGACCATATCGTAGATCATTCGAGACAGTGAGTCTATAGTTGTAACTAAAGTAGATTGTGTCGCTTCATTTGCAGCTTTATCTAAAAATTAGTTTAACTGTTTCTCAATAGCCACGTCAAAGCTATCGAGGTTGGAGCATTGGCCTGCTCCAATGCAAGCTAGACATGACAATCGACCAACATTACTGATGTTCACAATTCACAACTACCCTTCCACAAGCTTATGGGAATGATGCCAGTTCGAGTGGTAGTATTTCTCCTTTTGAGCGCTTCTTATGTTATGAAAACTATAGTTTCTTCACACAATTGGACTTGGATGTAGGGTGTACTTACCTTGAGGGAAATATCTCCAACCCTAATGGCCTTGATTGAGCTATTGAGACACACTTACACCAATTTTTAGATAAAGATGGAAATGGAATGACAAGATCTTCTTTTGGTACAACTATAGACTCATTGTCTTGAACGATTTATGGTTTGATCCAACGCACGAGAGATCTATCTCCTGAAGATTGAAAAACATGTCTGGCAACATCAATCAATTATATTTGCATAGATTATCATGGAAATGAAGGAGTTCAACTTTGGGACTATAGTTGCATAGCTTGTTATGAAATATCACCTTTCTATGACTCAATTGTGCTTTCACCAACCCCCTGCAAAAACACCACTAATTAGTAGTAGAGATTCAAACAAAACATCCAATGCAGAAACACCACCGATTAGTAGTAGAGACAAGTCTTCAAACAAAACACCCATAATTTTAGGTGTTGTAAGTGGGCTTGGTTCTTCTCCTCATCGTATGTGTGTTCACAACTAGGGGAACTTGGAAGACTGAAGTATGCCCTATTTCGAAGGAGATACAAAGGTATTGTACTTGATGATATGAGTTGGTTTTATTTTTAAAGGTAACATGTCGATATTCAATATATGACATATGATGACCCACGTTATATTGTTGAAAATTTGATTAATTATTGTTCTTCTGAGTTTCTTTGTCCAAAACATGGTAAAAAATATCATTCATAATGTTAATTTCTCAGCGAAGCTCAGAAATCTATGTAAACAAATATTGTGCAGAAGCACACATGTGGAATCCATCCCTACAAGCATGTCAGATAAGTGTTTTTGTATTTATTTGATTGGTGGTGACTCATTTTCATGGATTATTATGCTCCTTTGCAGTGCCTTTATTCATGGTTTGACTCTCTAATCATTTCCCCTTGGGTATTGCTTCATTTCCTCCTACCTACAACATGATCATTATTGTTTTCCCTCACAATAATACATATATTAGTAATGATATCAAGTGATTTACATGAAGCGACTCAAACATAGTTCTCTCACACCAATCACCATGGGTTGTCTACAAATATGTGTTTTCCAGCTAACTTTCTTTAGCCTCTGCATATATTTTGTACTGGGAAAATGAAATATTTACTTTATGTTCTATCTGCCCTAGCATAAATGCTCTCTACATTTTACAATCAATTTGCGAAAAGAGATTTGTCATTTCTCATCATTCAAAATTGATCAAAAAAAAAGCAATACGATGAAAATAAAAGGCACAACTGGACATGGCATAAATCTTAGAAACTTTCCAATAGAATGGAAAAAGTGTCAAAAAATAAAAACAAAAAATCTTTTCTAGGAGGAATGTCAAGATGGTAAATCCATGAACAAGAATCATGATAATACCAAGGAGGAAAACCGAATATGAAATCTCTCTTTCAAATAAAATAACATCATGTATGCCATATCGTATACCATGTCTGTGAACATATATCCCTCTCAAGTTTTAAAATGGCTCACTATAACCATGAGATTATATTCCATTTCAGATTATATTA
>SNQJ01S0098825.1:59460-72313 GCA_010110895.2 Picea sitchensis | reverse complement strand
GATTTAATACAAAAATGCATCAAATCTCCTTCAAAATAGTGAAATACACATATAATACCGAACAAAAAGGATCTTAATCATCGTTATTAATTAACCATATTACCAGCCCAACATTACCCCCACACCTGAGATTTTGCAGGTCCCACTGCAAACAAAAATGAATTGACCCACATGACTAAATTTTCTGAGAAGGATTATCTTTAGAAGCATCTCCTTCTTGCCCTGAAGATTTTGTCTTGTGCCTCTTATGTTTCTTCAATTGTTCTCTAAGGTTGCGATTGGTTTTGTTCATTTCGTCAACCAATCGTTGAAGGGAATTCACCTTTGCTTGAAGTACTGCATTGTCATGGTGAGGATGCATGTCCAAATTCCTCATCTCTTCCAATTGTTGCAACAACTAATCATTATCCTGTAGTATCCTTTCAATGGTTGGAGCAAGATCAGATATCTCGGAGAAGGGCTTAGATCCCTTGAAAGATGTAGAGAGTCTATCGATTTTAGGATCTAGGGTAGGCATCTATGATGTAGGATTAATAGGGGGTTTATAAGAAGAAGTAGGTTCATATTTTGTCTTTCTATGAGGTTCCAATTATTCTGAAGACACTTTCCTAAGTCTTTTTTGAAGGCTTTCGAGATCAGAGGACACTTGGATAGGGTCCGAAGTAGTCAGGGGTTTTGCATAAGGTTTTTTGCTTGTGTTCCGCGTACTCTCTCAAAGAGCTCCTCTGTTAAATCGATTAGATCCTCTCCTATTTGTGGGGACCATGGGGAATTCTTGTTTAATTACCTCTTCTATATTTTTGGGTGTAGGATCAATAGATGTGGAAGGTATCAAGGGGTTAACAATAGGATTCTTGGTCTTTTTACCCGATGTGGCTACAGGGGTATCAACAAGTTTCTTAGAATTTTTCTCTGGTAAAGGAATATATTGATCATGAGGGTTTGGAGTCTTTATAGAATGGGGTTTGGATGGGGAAATAGTCCTTAGATCAAGTGTATTTTTGCTAGTCTTGATTGTCAGGTGAGGGTTTGCAAATTGGTAAATGAACTCATCCCAAGTTTTCCTTTGTTTCTCCAATTCAGCTAAGACAAGTAGTTTGATAAGGCCATGGTTGGTTACATTCTTCCTCACTTGAGAGGACATATTCTTGAGACTCTTTAAAAATTAGAAGGGAAAATTCAATGGCTTATTGAACTGAAAGTGAGCTAATAATCGAAAGTGACAGGATTTAAAGATGGAATATCTACCTTCACATGTGATCAATATGGTGATGACTATGAGAGGGTTAATTAGCTCTTCTTTTATCCACTACTTGGAGTATCCTTTAGCTCTAGAGATGTTCTTAAATTCTGGTTTGAAAACCCTGTTATATCTTGATCATGGTAACTGGTGGCTTTTAAACCATCTATCCCCAATTCTTGGAAGCTTTTGGTTACGGCTATGGATTCCACAAAGACCCCGAAGGTGAGAGACCCCACGCGCATTGTCTTTCCATCAAAACCAAGGGATAATTTCATTTAAATTCCATCGTTGTGGCCCTACAAGTGAGACAAAAATGGCCCCCATCCTACGCGAAGGAACACTTCCCTGCACTGTGTGAACTCATGGATAGTGAAGAGGTGAGCATAAGAGGATGGCTCATACTGCGTGGGCATGATGACAGTGTGCGAAAAATGGATAGGGGGAAAGCACGATCGGGTTGAGGATGGGCACGATTAGACAGGGGTAGAGTGCGTTTAAACAGGGGTGAACACAATGAGCAGAGGGCGAGTGTGAGGAATAAATGAGATAACCGAATTGAGCAATCCCTCCATTTTTTAGTGCACCTAGCATGGAACAGTTGCATTCATCAATGAAATCACACGCATGAGTTGCCATGTGTGAGTGTCAATTTCTAATTTGAAGGCATGTTTTGGGAGGCAATCATAATGATGAAGAGGTTAGATCAATGTCCAAGTCTTTGACTTGGACATTTGATCATGAAAATGTCTAAGTTTACATCATTCAATCTTAGTTTCCATGAACTAATTCAAATAAATGCCATTGATTCCTCCTGAAATCATGGACAATTACTGGTGTATACTTTCATATGGAACTTCATTCGACACCTCATATGGCACTCCATATGGTACCTTTGTGCGAAATGCAATTTTACCTCCTGTAATGGATAGCCTGCAGTCTTAGAATGATTTTGACAGACAGAGTGAATAGGAGCAGAGGCAAAGTGTTCCTTTATTATTTATTTTGCCACCATGCTTACTCAATCCATTCATCTATCTCACATAAGACATGTAATCTCAATTCTGTAATGAACAATCTATAACAAAAATAAACTAGTTAAGTGGTATGTTAAGGAAATGTACAGCAATTTAAAACACACGGGGAATTAGCATTTAAAAAATAAAATAACTGTTGATGTCATAGCCTGTGTCATGAAAACAATACACAAAAATTCTTACAAATATTCTAAGATTCTAATTCTTCTAGTAAGTGTTATCATTTTTCAACTCATGAAACCCCTCCCCCACACCTAAGTATCGTGACACCTCACAATAAAAAATATAGGAAACCAGTCAATTCTCCCAATAGCCAAAGATTTACAGCTTGTTAAATGTAGAGATAAATTCCATATATTGGTATGACGAGACGGTTAGAAGATGGCCCCACCTATAGGATAAGAGATCCTATATATAGATAAGAAGAGGTAGGCGAGAGAGTTTCAAGATAGTCTCAAAGTTAGTTCCCAATGGAAAATTTATGGAGTTCATTAACCTTAACTTAACCATACATACTTCATGCCAGCTTTGTCTACAAGTAATGTTGTGCACCGGGACAAGTTTAAATTTTTATTTATTTATTGTCAGATTACCATCCTCGCTAGGTAGAATGCCCCACTGCCAACAAGCCTGTTCAGTACTCCGACGGGTTTACCTAGTCATACCACAAGCTAGTACCCGCTGCCAGTAGACCTGTTATCCTCTAACACCCTCAGAGACTGGCCCTCCATCTTTTAATATTTTAGTATAAGATTGCTTTGTGCAAGAAGATGAGGGGACAACTCTGAAAACAACTTTTTTCTTTTTTTTTCAATTGGTATGGTATTTATGTCAGAGGATGACTTTCCGTTATATATTCCTTAATGATTGTTTTGATGTAAGGGGTACTTAAACGAACGTAGCCTATCTAAAGATATGATATAATCAAGCATTTTTAGTGTGAAGTGGATGGTACCATTGGAAAAGAACAGAAAGGTATATTTAGGCTCAACTCACTTTCTTCCTTTTTTTTATGCTTCCATGGCTAACCGCTAATCAGACCTCCTTGTTACTATTTAATAGATATACTTTACTCACTTACTCAAGTTTCTTGGGAAATTTGTACGGGTGACCTCTAATCTTGATGGTTATGATATCACTTCCTTATATAGGGGTGA
The DNA here is from genome assembly GCA_010110895.2 of Picea sitchensis. NCBI lineage: Eukaryota > Viridiplantae > Streptophyta > Pinopsida > Pinales > Pinaceae > Picea > Picea sitchensis. The sequence goes on along the minus strand of SNQJ01S0098825.1, from coordinate 68,879 downwards.
AGGTTTTCAAGATAAACTGCATTTTAAAATGCCTTAAAAAAGAGAAGATGAAAATATTTGCAAAAATATGGCTAATTACAGCAAGTCGTTATTCATTTCATGCTTAGCAAACAACAAGGTTCAAATATAACAATGTTTTGAATAAAAATCCTTCTTTTAAATTTCCTTTAAACTGTCTACTCCTGGTGAAATAAATACCTACATAAATCTCTAGAATTGTCTATCAACAAAATTCAAAATTATTTACATATGTACAGTCAAAAATTCAAAAAATATTCAAGAACCAGGGGGGACTTCCCCATCTACTAAGGCCAATGCCTTATCAGTTAACATGACCTATATAAAATATTCTTTGGAAATGGGTATGTTATAAAGATTGAGTTGGTGTCCATTTACTACAAAGGATACTTGACCATTGTCAATTGTTTTGATTTTCACAGCTCCATTGTCATATATAGTGACTACCTCATAAGGACCCAACCACCGAGTGGTGATTTTTCCTTTGAAGGTTTTAAATCAGGAGTCAAACAACAAATCCCAATCACCAGGTTGGAAGTGTGTCTTCTTAATAAACTTGGCATGCCACTTTCTCTTCGGGTTTTGGACTAATATTGTTCGTTGGATGGCATCTTTCCTGATCTCATCCAACTTGTTCAATTGTATGGATCATTGTTTCTGAGCCTCATCTAAGTTTAATCCCAATTCTGTGGAAATACAGAAGGTCCTTACTTGAAATTCTATTGGTAGAAGTACTTGTTTCCCGTACACTAGCTCATAAGGGGTATGCCTGGTGGTGTTTCTCTAGGTGATCTGATATGCTCACAAAGCCTCTAGAAGCCTATCATCCTAATCCCTATGATGTAATTGAACATTCTTGGTTAAGATAGCTTCCAGAACTTTGTTTGTATACTCTACCTGACCATTAGCTTGTGGGTAGCATGGAAAAGATATACATTGTTTAATCCCATATTTCTCTATTAGTTATCTCATCAGCTTGGAAGTGAATTGAGTGCCTTGGTCTATAACAATCTCATGAGGAACACTGAAGAGGGTAAATATGTCTTCATAGATGAATTCGACAATGGATTTTTCTGTAGTCCTAAATAGGGCTTTTGCCTCTACCCACTTGGTGACATAGTCTATACAAACCAAAATATAGTTTTTTCTTACGAGTCATGGGTGAAATTGGTCCTGTAAAGTCAAGGGCCCATTTCTCGAAAGGTTCAATCATAACTTGGGCACGCAAGGGAATTTCTTCATCTAACGTGGGTGTTCTTATTCTTTGAAAAATATCACAACTCCTCACATACTTGACAACATCTTTGAAAATGCTAGGCCAATAGTAACCTGAATGTAACACCTTATATGTTGTACATTTGTCAGAAAAGTGGCCACCACATGGTCCATCATGAAAACTTCGTAGTATTTATGGTATCTCATCTTCTCAGACACATCTACGAATAATCAAATCAAGACTTGTACGAAAAAAGGTCATGGACAACCCAAGAGTAATTCGCACTTTGCGTGATAATTCTACGTTTTGCTTGAGGTGACAAATGAGACGGTAACTTCCTAGTAGCCAAATAGTTTCCCATATCTGCAAACCATGGGGTATTTACAGAAATGGAAAAAAGGTGCTCCTCTGAGAAACTATCATCTACAGGAATATCATCATCCTCATTTTTTATTCATGTAAGAAAATCATCTACCAAATTCTCCTTTCTAGGTCGGTCAAACACACTGATATTAAACGTTGGCAATAGCAAGAGCCACCTATTCACTCAGCCATTAGTTATGGGTTTATTCATTAGAAACATAATGGTTGAATGATATTTATGTACAAGTACTTCGTAACCTGTAATGTAATGACGAAACTTATTGATGGCATGAACTACTGCCAAGAACTCCTTCTCGGTAACTGTGTAGTTTAGCTCGGTAGGAGACAAGTTTTTTCTTACAAAATAAATGGCATAGGAATGTTGGTCTTCTTTATGCCTTAATACTCCTCCTATTGTGGTGTTGGGGGCATCAATAGATATGTGAAATGGGAGAGTCCAATTGGGACCTCTAAGAATTGGTTCAAAATACAAATTAGCTTTCATAGTTTCAAAGGCAGTTTGACACTGCTCATTCCAAGCAAAATCAACATCTTTTATTAGCAATCCAAACATGGGTGCAGCAATCTTTGTAAAATTTTCAATAAACCGTTGGTAGTATTCGGCATGTCGAAGAAATATTCTCACCACTTTTTTATTTTTGGGGGGTGGAAGTATAACGATGACCTCAATCTTTGCAGGATCGACTTTTATCCCTTCAGATGAAACATGATGTCCTAGAACCACTCCTTCAGTTAACAACATTTTACATTTTTCATGACTTAGAGACAGGTTCATTTCTTGGCATATAATAAGGACTTTTTGTAAGTTATCTAAGGCTTCCTGGCAAGTATTTCCATATACTATGAAGTCATCCATGTACACCTCCACACAATCATGAATAAGATCGGTAATTATCCCTAATACTGCTCATTGAAATGTGGCAGGATCATTACACAATCCAAATGGTAAAACCCTATAGGCATAGGTGCCCCAAGAAAAAGTAAAGGTAGTCTTGTCCTGGTCCTTGGGTGCTATGAGAATTTGATTGTACTCACTATATCCATCTAAAAAGGAGAAATATTTATTTCCAGACAGGGTATCCAAAACTTGGTCAATGAAAGGAAGAGGAAAGTAATCCTTCAGAGTGGATTTATTGAGCTCCCAGAAATCAACACAAATTCTCCATTTCCCGGTCACTTTCTTTGGAACCACTACAAGTGGGGACACCCACTTACTGTCAGATATGGGATAAATAAATCCAACATTGAATAAATTTTGGATCTCCTCCTTTACTATATCTTTGAGTGTTGGGTTCATCCTTTTCTGGGGTTTCCTAACAAGTGTTACTTCCCCCTAGGTATATATGTGATGGATACATGTGTCAGGATGTATATCCTTCATGTCAATGTATTCCCAGGTGAATTCCCTTGATTGTTCTTTAAGGATACTTACTAGCTGTTTTTGTTGGTCTGCATCCAGCCCGGAGTTTATATGTAGAAATTTTCCTGGACTAATATTATAGGGCATAGTATAAGATGTGGTAGACTCATCTATCTCAAAGATGAAATATTTCGAGGAAAAAATGGATGGGTCCAATTGTTCCTGAAATTATTCCCCAAACATGTACTCAAAATGGGGAAAATACAATGGAAAATCAACACATGTGATATCAGAAATGAACCGGTTTAGCACATTTTCCATGGTGTTCTCCTGAAGTGCCCAGGCATGGTTACTTGGCAATACGGGTTCTTCCCAATCCTCATTCTCATATGGACATTCAATCCACCATATATTCTCCATGATAGGTTGGGTTGGAGGGTATATGGTGAGCTTCTGGATAGAAATTCCATTCAAGATGGTCATTTCTCCCTCTCTACAGCCAATAAATGCATTGGTTGTGGCTAACCAAGTTCTTCCCAAAATGACGGGATGGCCTTTAGTAGGATCCTTTGATTGAATTAAAGGAAAGTATATTGGGTACTCCCATGAGGCTAAATTAACTATGACATCATCCATAATTCCTTCAGGTATAACCCTTGTCTTATCTGCTAGCTCAAAAATAGTTGGGGTAGGTCTAAGAAGAGGTATTAACTGTAGTTCCTCCAAGGTAGTAACAGTCATAACATTTATGGCTGCCCATAGGTCTATGAGAGTGTTCCCAATGGAAACCTTATTAATGGTTATGGTCACTACGAGATTTCCTGGGTTCCCATATTTTGCAATCTTGAGCTTCTCTGATATATACTCGAAAATTTCTCCTATCAAATGTATTGTTGGAGGATCCTTCTGCTTCCTACCTGGCTTCTTAATACACAATTATTTGACTACATTACTGTAGATTGTAATATCCTTAATGTATTGTAGCAAGGGAATCTTGACACAAATATTCTTCAATTCATTCAAGATGTTAAATTCTGGTCGGGTGGTAGGTTTCTCGATTAATAATATTTCTAGATAAGGAGGGTCCTTTGTAATTTGTGGAGGTTCACTTAGGGGAAGCTTAGGTTCTTGGTCCTTAGGAATAATAAAATCTTCCCACCTAGTGTCATCCGTGGGTTTTTTGGTGGCTTCCTCTTCTTCTTCTTCTTCTTCCTGGATGACTATTGAAGGCCTCTTCCTGTCCAGAACTTTTCTCGATCTTAGTTTAATCTCCTGTAATGGAACATGAGTAATAAAATATGTCAGGAAGGCTTGCATCTCAACATTGTGAATAGGTTGAGTGGGCCTATTATTGGGATTGGGCATTGGTTGTGTTGGTAATAATTTTGGTCTTGGGGAGCTTGCATTCCATTATTTTTGTGGTTTTTGTTGTGGAATAGGAGGTAAAGGTGGTGGAACAAAACCTGGCAGAAGTTGTGGAGTGTTTGGTGGAAACTGAGGATAAGGATGGTTGGGCATAGGGACAGGTGGAGCTCGATGGTTTCCTTGGTTATTCCCTCTTCTCCATCCTTGAATCCAAGGATGTTGGTACTGTGTAGACCAGTTTTTCCAACTTTGTGAGTTCCATTGTTATGGTTGTTGATAACAAGGTGGAACTTGGGGTTGTAGATTTGGGTATGTAGGCTAGTTCCTAGGTTTCCATGGCCTCCTAGGTGCATAAGAGGATTCCCCAAGATCCTCACTCCTATATATGGCTAACAAATCAAGCAATGATGGACATTTTTCAGTTGAGTGGTCCTCCATGCAGAAGCCACAACTGAAATGTTATCCAATGGGAATTCCCTTAAGGAATACTTCCTCTTGCATCTTGGGCAATATATTCTCATTGCTGCATTTTCCTCCTCCTATTTCTTTTTAATTTTGAGGGTGTCCAAATGGGAACCTATTGTTCTTAATATATGTGTCTTGAATTTTTCTAAAAGGTTCCCTATCTCTGCTCTTGTGATACCACTTGAACTAATTGGTTTTAAGCTTCTATTATAAGGGCCCCGAACATTCTTTCATGTTTTAGCTCTACTCCTTGAGTAATTTTTACACATTTCATAGATTTCAGAAAAAACGTTTATGGGAGATGTCATTTGATGCCATCACGTTAAAGATATATAGTTATTCCTATGAAATTCCCTTAAGGAAAAATCCCTAATTGCATCATCTGGAAGGTCATGGTATTTTGATTTCTAAGAGATACAACTAAATTGTTCCATATAATCCTCGAGATTCTTCTCTTCTAACTGTTGGATTTTGAAAATATCATTACGAGACTCCTTGGTCTTGAAGTATTCTTGGTACTTCTTAAGAAACATATATTTCATGGCTTCCTAATACCTAATACTGGATTCTCCCAACCCCATGAACCATCTTAGTGCACAGCCCTTGAGGGTGGTAAGAAAGAGTTTTATTTTCTAGGGATCTTGTAAGTAGTTGTAGCTTCTAGTAAATATGTCGAACTCAAATAGGAAGGTATCTGGATCTTCACTGCTTTTACCGTAAAATTTGGGTAGTGCTAAAAGGGGAATACTTTTCATATTGACATTTGGGGTGGTGTCCAAAATTCAAAACCTGAAGGTAGCTTTGGTTTGGTTTCCAACTTCTTCTCCCTCCCCATGTCTTACATTGTTATGATCCTCCTAATCATCCATATTGGTTTGGTTTCCAAAAAGAGAGTACCTAAGTGGTTTTATCCTTGAAGAGAACAAGGTATCCCTTTGATGGGAAGGTCTTCCTACTGCTTGGTTGTCTGGGATTCTACTTGAGTCGGTTGAGGTTATTGGTGCCAAAGTTTTTGTTAAGAACCAAATATCAATATAGCATAGAAAATCCTCAGAAACAGTACTCAACGCCTTGAAAAAGAGATAATTTCAGATAATAATCCTCTTCGAGGGGGAAACCTCCTTTTACCCCACTTAAATGTTCAAGTACAAGATGATTCAAAATGAAAATGTCTCCTTGGTATCTATAGGAGACTAGGAGGTATAATTACAACTAATGGCCTAAAGCCGACATAAATAAAATAACATTACTAATATAATATGCCCCAATTAAGGGGTAATGAGTTAATATTAGGGTTTAACAATTTCTATGTCATTTTGAGAGACAATTATATTGGCTAAAATACCAAACAAAGTATTCACATGTTCAGGGTCTATGATGTCTTCAAAGTTAGGATCTCCTGATGGTGGTGAGAAAACAAAGGTTGTATTGTTTGGTTCTGCGGAAGGCTTGAATGGTCTTGTCTCATGTCCCACTATTATTGATGTTTCAATTTTATATTCTATAGTGCTCCCTATCTTAGCATCTTCAGAAACAAATTTAGCTCTTTGGGTATCGATCTGAAAAAATTATGAGTGGAATGTTCCTCCCCCGAAAAGGTCAAAAGGAACCTTGGTTGAAAGGTCTGATTTGGATTTAATGTATCTACCTTTTGGGTCCCTAGGTATGTTCATGAAATCAAACAACAAAAAGAAAAACTACCATTGGGTTTGGGGGAACCTGCTATAACAGATGCACAGGTTCTTACCTCTTGTCTTAAAGCTCCCCTGCCACCAAACTAATACTAAGGTTTAGAAATTATTTGTTTCCTAACTATTTCCTACCTTGAGACAACTCCCCGGCAACGACACCAAAAATGATGGGTGTTCTGTATTCACTAAAAACCCTCAACTAAATTTTCAACCCGGAGTAAGTAAACTTAGAGTTGTATCACTATATGTGCCAAGGCAGAAAGGCTAGAGGTAGTATAGTCTAACTAATGAAATGGTTTATCTAAGGGCTAACCTACTGAAGCAAAGACTATCAATGATCAAACCCTATCAAGAAATTTAAACTATTTACCCTAAGTAACTTTTGAACAATGGATCGATGGATAGTCCTAAGAAAGCAAATGAAAACCCTACTTAAAGCAAGTTAACTTAATCATGACAATAAGAAAAAGAAAACTATCTATTTAATCTATTTAATCTATTTAATGAGCAACAACAACAACAAACTAATTTAATTAACCTAATCAAATTCAATAAGAAGCAACAAGTAAGCAAATAAACAAGAAAGCAACTACCCTATTAAAACAAGTAAACAAGAAAGAAACTACCCTATTAAAACTTATGCAGCAAGTAACTTAATAAAAACTACTTAACAAGCAACTAATCAACTATTAAGCAAGTGAACTCTATTCTTAAGATAAAATCCATAAGTACTTCTAATCTACGAAAGGAAATCTTAATCTATGGAATTAAAAGCATCATGACAATATTCAAAATTAATCAACAACCCTTAATCTATGATAACAAGAAGACTATTCTTTAATCTATAATAGCAAGAAAACTTCAAATATAATGTTGATGATTATGTCTTCGATGTCTTATGATATCACAATGACATTTAGCAATTAATGATAACTCAAGAGGGATAAACTCAATATTAACTTCTATAGCAAAGTGAAAGGTATGAATCAGGCAATCTAATGAGAACTTAGCCATTATAGAAGAAACATCAACTACCCTACAAATCCATATGATTCTTCAATTTATGCACTAGTCATCAACAATATGAAAACGCTATTCTATTTAATTCAATTGCATTCTATGCTAATGTAAGAAAATTCATACTACTAGAGATTCATAACTAAAAAACAAAATCAAAAGCAAACTTCGAATTAAAATTGCAACCTAGATCTAGAATGGAAATTGCATAAAGTAAATTAAACTAATCCTATTTTAACAATTTAAATTGCGAAGGGAAATACTCATAAAGACATAACTCAAATCCTAATTCTATTTCAGCATATAACAAGAGAATAAATAAGAAAGCTAAATAACAACTAGATAAGAAAACTAAGTAACAATTAAATAAGCAAACTATAAATCAAAACTAAAACTAACAATTATCCATCCATCAAAACTTGCCAAAGAAACTATTAATTTTGTTCTACTCTGTTTTAACCCAATACTCTGTTCTACTTTAATTTGTAGAAATTCAAACTAACATCTAATCACACAACACAATTAGTATCGAATCTTGCAAGCTATTTCCTACTAATTAAAAAGTCATGGCATATTAACACTATCCTTCATAAGTAACCTACAAAAAGAAACTGAAGCAATTAAACTATGAACCACAATTACACAGTAAGTAAAAATAATAAAAATTCATGTACAAGAAATAAAAGAAATGGCAATTACACTACGTGAATTCACAAGCTAATTGATTGAATATTCACCTAGACCACTGGTGGGCCCCGCAGCAGGTCGTGGCTAATCCTCAACAATGAATCACGAGTTCAAGCAACACGATTTCAACATTTTAAATTAAAAACAGAGTTTTACATAGTTTAGAGAAAATTTCTTGAAATGGAAAAACAAAGCTAGCTTCACAATTCTGAGATTAACTATCCCTCACTATTGGTCTGACCACTGATGTGGTATTTATAGAGGTTACAAGATAAGATTTCAACCACTGGAAATGTTGAGCTCCTCTAAAAACAGTAAATTACACTTAATGCGTCTTAACCGTCGGTGGCTTCTAGAACTTAAGCAAGCCAATAAACGCCCAACATAACAACCCAATCCAAGTTGTCAGAAGCTCAGTAGCTGGAGGCCATGAGCACAAGAAAAACCCATGTCGTTGATTTTCCCATAATTGGTCGTCGATATGATAACCACCAATTCTCCCACGGTTTTAGTGCAGGATGGAGTGTCGAACGCAGTGTCCGATGGAGTACCCGATGCAGTACCGGATGGAAAAACGCCATGCGTTTTTTCCCTATAACTCACATATCACGAATTAGCTTCTTGGAATCATTAAAACATGTTGAATTACACTTGAAACCATCATAAAACATCAATCATACATACATGGTATAATCTATGGCGATTTAATACAAAAATCCTTCAAAACTCCTTCAAAATAGTGAAATACACATATAATACCGAACAAAAAGGATCTTAATCATCATTATTAATTAAAAATATTACGAGCCCAATAGTATCACCAAGTAAGGATTGTTGAGGAGGATAAAAAGAAGAACACATTCATAACAAAATGGGGATCTTTTGCATACAATGTGATGTCATTCGGCGTAAAGAATGCCCGTGCAGTTTTCTCCATGATTGTAATGACAACTTTCCGAGAATTTATTCACAAGTTCATAGAAGTTTATATGGATGATTTGAAAATATATATCTTGCTCGAGGAACTTGTAGCGCTACTATGTCTGATGTTTGACAGATGTAGAGAATTGCAGATATCGTTGAACCTCATAAAATATATCTTTTGTGAGCCACATGGAAATTTGTTAGGACACATAGTATGTCGAGAGGGAGTACTAGTCGACCCAGCCAAAGTTCTGGTTATTTTGAACATGTCTCCACCTACGAGTGCTAAGCA
>SNQJ01S0098825.1:22584-48201 GCA_010110895.2 Picea sitchensis | reverse complement strand
TCTCTCTCTCTCTCTCTCTCTCTCTCTCTCTCTCTCCCCTCCCTGGGCACCCAGCTACAGGGTTGATCTTCGCACCCAGCTGAAGATCTTACAATACAGAATGCTCTCACACACAACACTTATCTCTCACACAATCCACAATAGTATCAACAACAATAATAACAACAACCCATCACAGGTCCTCTAGACCTTTATTTATACATTACAATGACCAAAGTCTAGGTGTTAAAACCCTAGATCCAAAACCCTAGGTCAACTTGACCCGTGTTTTCAGGGCTTTTCCAGCCAGTCTTTCCTTATTTTCCATGAGGTGCTCCAAAGCACTCATTGACATATTCTTTCGCTTGCTGAGTTTTCCATGATCCATCTTCCTTGATGATCTATCATCCTCAATCTCCTCATTCAATGAATAGATTTCCCATACTTCTCTCCTTCTTTTCTACTTCTTTTACCACTTCGACCAAATATCAGTCAATGTGCCTTATGCGCAGTTCGTATTTTTCCTTTCTTCCTTAATATTTTCTTTCTTCCATAACCAAGGGCCAACAGGACCCCAACACTCACATGTGACTCGTCCCGAGGCACTTCAGTTTTGAACCTTTTGTTTCACTTTGACTTCAGACTATGTGGAGCATCCTGTGCTTTCTTCTTTGTCCCTCCCTTCCTTGTGCAGACTGTCTTTTCTGTGTCTGGTACCTAGTTTCAACAGCACCTGGTACCTAGACCCTTCTTCTTATGGTTTTACTGAGAATTGTGAGGAAGTTGGCTGTCGTAGTACAATTTTAACCGGCTCCCATTTACCAAACCTTCCTTCCATTCTCCCTTCAAAGTCTTCATTCGTGCATCCCCTCCTTATGTAATGTAGGAAACCTCATATGACCCAAGCCAATGTGTCATGAACTTCCCTAGATTCTTCATGAACTTGTTTTCATATACCAATACCAAATATCCTTGCTTAAAGGATTTCTTCTTGATATGCCTATCATGGTACGCCTTCTCTCGTTCCTTCTGTACCTGTTGGTGAAATCCTGCAATGAATATGCCTTCTTCCATTTCTACCAACTGTGCAAGTCTGTCTTTCACAACTCCTGTGTCATCCATATTTGTAAATGTTGCAATTATTAAGATAGGAACTAAATATTCTATAGGTACGACTGATTCTAGACCATAAACCAACTTAAAGGGAGTCTACATTGTCAGCTTTTTGCAAGTGGTTCTATAGGCCCATAATACTGTTGGTACTCTCAAATCCCAGTCATCTCTGTTCACACTACAAATATTCGTCAACATTGTATCTGAGATCTTATTGAAGGCTTCGACTATACCATTCGCCTGTGGGTGGTATGGGGTTCTCTTTTGATGGTGAACTTCAAATTCCTAAGTCAATGCTTCAATAGTGTTATTAATAAAGTGTGTACCTTGATCACTCATAAGGATCTTCGGGAATCCAAATTTAGTTATGATATCATCAAATATAAATGGCGCAACTATAGTTTCACTATAGTCCTTGACTACTCTTGCTTCTTCCCATCTTGTCAAAAACTCTATTGTAGTGATGATGTATCTATCTCTTGTGCACTTTCCTAGTGGGTGGATAGGTCCCACGAAATCAATTTCTCATTTCTCAAAGGCTTGTAAAGTTATTTGAGATGCTAAAGGCATATCATATCTTCTGGAAGGTTTCCCAACTCTTTGGAATACATTGCAGGCTCTGTAGTATTCCTTAGCATCCTTGTGTAAAGTGGGCCACTAGAGGCCATCTCTAAGAACCTTCTTCGATGTTGCATTCCCTGCATAGTGTCCTCCTGTGATGCCTTCATGTTCCTCTACTAGAATCAGTGGTCTTTCTGCCTCCATAACACATCTCCTTAAAATCTCATCAGGTCCCATCTTGTATAGTTGCCCATCTATAAGTGAAAAATCTACAACGCGAACTACGAGTTGTTTCTTCTGAATGATTGTATATTCGTGAGGTGCAATTATTATTGATAGGAACTGGACTATCTTGGTGAATTCATCATCAACCTTTATGATGGCCAACAACTATGCATCTGGCAGTGTATCCTCCAGACTAGTAGGTTCCTCTCCATGATCTAACCTAGACAAGTGGTCATGTCCCTTATTCATTCTCCCTGGCTTGACCACAATTCCAAAATCATATTCCTGGAATAAAAATAGCCATATGCATATTCCTCCCCCCAACACTGGCTTGTTGACTAAGTATTTCAATGCAGAGTGATTAGTGAACATATTGAAATGTCCTCCAAGCAAGTAGTGTCAAAATATTTGCAGCTCATACACCATAGCTAGTTCTTCTCTTTCAGTGGTAGTGTAATTTATCTCGGCTGTAGACAACTTCCTGCTAGCAAAGGATAATGGGTGGTCAATATCTCCTACTCCTAGTTGTGCTAACACTTCTCCTAATGCAATGGACGAAGCATCGACGTGCACATGGAATTCCTTACACCAATCTGGAAAAACCAGAATAGGCGTAGTGACCATTTTATGTTTCAGTGTGTCAGAGCTCTGTTGACATTCCTCTAACCATTGGAACTAACAATCTTTCTTCAAAATATTCTCCATGGGTGTTCTAATCTGTGAATAGCCCTTAATGAACCTTCAATAGTATCCAGTATGTCCCAACATAGTGCGTAGCTGTCTTACTGAAGTAGGAGGGGGTAGATAAACAATGATGGCAATCTTGGAGGGATCTACCAGAAACCCCTTCTTACACACAATATGGCCTAGCAGCACTCCAAAGGGTGAAAAGAAGATGCACTTCTTCAGGTTCAGGACAATCTGACATTGCCTGCACTATTATAACCCTAAATTGCACTAGACATGCATACCTGGCATCAGGCCATCTTACTTTCTATCTATGCCAAGCCATCACTGAACAGAGCTTGTAAAAACCATTGTTTTGAAGGTGTACACACCTTACACCACTATTGCCCACGTACACATGCTTGTTGCACCACTACAGCCCTCGTACACTCACAAAAATCACAAAAAATGAAAATTGAAAAGGGATATGGGTTTCCATACCGTTACTTCAGTTGACCACCCATAGCCAGTCACCCCAACCGTTACTATCTCTTTTGGACTATAAAATAAGGTGTTGGGGCCCAATTCCAAGAGGAAGAATGAGAGCATAGAAACTCTGCCCATTTCAATATTCCCCCTTTGCCCCAATATTTTGCAACCACATTGTGAGTTTGAGCCAGAATTCCTTCTTCTGCTTTTACAAACCCTTTCCATTTCCCTAGAGAGAACTAAAGAGGAGAATAATACGTGGAAGAAGTTGGTGCATGGTGAAGAGGATCCCAGGACCAAGTTCAAGGATCAACGTTGGTCTCATGTTGTAAACGAATTTTGTGAGATTAATATAAAGTAATTTTTCTGTCTCGCCAAATGACGTCTTAAATATTTATGATTTGTTTGCATGTCTTGGTTATGATGTCTAACCCACTAATCCATATGTAGAATGCATGATTGTAGTTTCTTGTTTGTCTTTTGGTGAATGCAGGTCATCCTTGGGAGGATACTTGCAATCGGGAAACAACCAAGCGCAAAGGGATCGACATCAGACGTGGAGTTTAAGGTATGCCTACCAGATTCCTATACTTTGTATTTTATGTATGATTGTGGGGTAATGTCGGGATAGTTGATAAAAAGTAGGAGACTTTAGACGGTTAGCAATGCCTACACTTTAGAACCCTGGTGTAGTTCGTAGAGGGGTTTTCCCACTATAGAAAAATTGGCGACTGTACTGGGGAAGCCTCTAGGGTATTTGGGGACATTCTTTTAGGTGCTTTGAATCAATTTATTCACTGTTTTTGAGTTTCTGTAAGATTTTGTGTCTTTAAGGGATTCTGGTCTTCCATACCAATACTCCTTGCCTATGCTTCACTTTTGGTTTTAACTTCTTTTTTTTGAGAAGTTATAGAGGTGTACGCAGCCTGTAGTGGGATTGCATGCGTGCATACACATCCTTCCTTTGGACATCCCGCATACATACGCTAGCTGTTGAAGTGTCAGTAGCATGCCTGTGTTGAGAAAAAATTTCTTAGAAGAGGCAGTCGTCCTCTTCCCTATTAGAAGTCACACTTCTCAGGGGTTTTCTTGAACTAGCCCTGGTCTCTATTATAGTAGTCTATAGCCTAGGTCTGACCTCAGCATAACTTTTTTTCATCAAGAGATTTCTTGTGTTTTCTTTAATAGGGATTTTAGACAAGTTTGTGAGTCTGCTTTGATCTGCATGTTTGGTATTGTCAATGAATCCCTGCGATATGTGATTGGGCCAGAAGTCATTTCTTGGTCTTGACTTGTCGTCATTTTTCCCTTTTTTTCTTTAGAATAAAAGAAAAGAATTCATTTTCAAATTTATTGTTTTGAAGCATAAAACAATAAAAACAAAAAACATTTCTTTGTTTGGTAAAGTAGTTTAGGTTAGTTGCTTCATTTACCAAGGAAAAATAAATTTTTCTTAAGTTCTTTACTTGAATGCTTAGGAAATTAAGTAGCTCGTAGTCGAGTGAAATATTGTTTTAAGTTTTTCTTTTCAAATATCTGATAAAAGTACTTACGAAAAGTTTGGTGAAAGAGTTTTAATTTGGAAAAACTTTATTTGTGAAGGAGTAGTTTGTTTTCAGTTTCATCTTATGCTCTTCTCTTTCATCTCTTAAATAACATCACTGGTTTCACTTACATTCCTTTTGAATTAAGACAACCACTAAAATTAACGCTTAATTAAAAGTTATTAGACTTTATGTTTGTAGGGTCCATCAATGCAGTCTAGGCTAGAGCCTTGATTTAGGATTGGAGAGGAAACTCTTCAAGGCTACAAAAACAAACATAAGAGTCTGAGCTAGGGAGTGCTTGAAATTCCAGTAACTGTGAAACTTAACTGGGACCCCTATCTAACAAAGGGGATAAACACAAGGTCACGTGCGAAAGGTAATGGAGATAACCCCTCCAAAGCCGGACCATGCGTAGTGGGGAATGCATATAGAGGGCTTATCTTGAGATTTCGTTGATCGCATTTGCCACGGAGCTTTGTGGGTCTTGAATTCGTTTGAGGTCCTCAATCGTCTTTCAAAACACTTTCTTTCGATACCCTTGAAAGTTTTCAGGCTTTATACCCTGCTCATTGCGTTCTGCCCGACTATCGACCGTACCCGCCTATTGACTGTTCGCGTGCTAGCAACCTAGTTGCCTTTATCTTAGTGACTTACACAGGTGACTGCGGGGGTATACCGTGGTACCTAGGGAAAACATCAGGCCATGCTTTGCAGAGTATACCCAGAGTGTTCTTCTGTATTCGAGTTTCACTTGCACCGGTAAGTTTCTCTGGTGTTGGTTGGTGTAACTGTTCTTCCAAATAGCTAGTGATCTTATTGTCTTGTCTCATAGGGGATTTTTCTAGTGTGCGTTGGTCTTTAAAACATTAATAGAAATCCCTAGTGTGTTATTGATCTTCTCACACCATGGAGGATCAAGAGCTCTGTCGATCACGAAGGCTTCTTGGCCTACCATCAGTTAATCTGGAGCCACCCCCACCACCGCTAAGGTGAAGACTAGACCAACAAGGGTCTTTTGAGGTGACCGAGCCACAGGAAACTGAGCCCGGCCTATCTCCAAGAGGATAACATTTGATTCTGGGGGAACCAACCATTTCCAAACTTGGATCAGAAGCTCTTGTTCCATATAACCCTTTGATCATTGATATATCGATGCCCATCGTCATACAGGTTAAACCTTATGAGCGTCAGGTAGTGTCACAAGCAGCGATGGAGACAAATGTTGCTACTTCTTCAGGGAATTCTCATACTCCCTCTACGACTGTCACCATAGGGGGTTTTCTACCTCCTAACCAACTGTCGTCGATAAATACCACCATGGTCTCAACTGCCTCTACCTCGGGAAATGGTATGATTCCATCTATTGCGGACATCATTGCTCCTTTCACCTAGAGTGTGACAGGCCCTTCATTCTCATACAGGATGCCTGGGTTTGATACAAACTCGGTCCTTTCCTACTCCACTCTACAGACTTTATGTCTGGGGGAAGGGAGCTCTAACGCTCCTCTGTAAGGACCCATGGGGGGAAATTCAGCTCCCTATAATTCTTTCCCTTATGGAGGGGGTCATATACCTCCTTCAGCCCCTTTGCTCGGCGGTGCTCACCAGCACTTCGTCAGGCCAAATGTAAACTATAGTTCGTTTGGAGTAGGTAGTCAATGAATGCCTTCTTATATCATGCTGGTAGGTTTGAAAACGTTCTCTTTGTTCGGCACATTTGGTAACAATGCATTCTCGTCAGCTCTCCTCTCGGTCGAGGGCAACCCCGGTTATGGACAACAAAATCCTATGCAAGGTATTGTTCCTGCACAGGGGGGAAACTTAGGAATTCCTTCCTCACAAGGACTTTGGAATCCATGGCAGGTATCAGTTCCCTTGTCAAGAATGTTGACTGAGGAAACCCCTTCCATATCCAATGGAACCCCAGGCAGGGCCCAGCACATATGCCTGTCATATCGGTAGGGGGAAACCCTTCTCAAAATACTTGGAATGTGACGCAAGACCAAACCTTTACGTCCTATTACGGGAGTCAGTCGATGATGTCTCAAAAAGTGTAGAATCTGTACGCTGGTCATGGCCACGGCTATTACCAGAACCCTGGCCAACAACCTAACCTTTCCTAACAACCTAGTGACAGCCAAACTCCAGGCTCCTTTTTCCCTGGTCATAATCAAAAACCTAAATTACCATTTCTAACAACTCTTCACTTGCCAGACTTGACAAGGTTATTAAACAACCCCATCTTTCATGATCTGTGTTGGAATCCCATGCCAACCAATTTTCCTTCGGACATTCCAAAGTTCAAAGCTAAGCCTAATGAAGATCTAGGCGATCATGTGACTACCTTCCATTTATGGTTCTCGTCCAACTCATTGAGAGACGAATCCGTCCAGTTGTGTTCGTTTCAACGCACTCTCATCAGGAGTTCTGCAAAATGGTACATCGAGATCGACCGCTCAAGATACTCTTCCTTCGTCATATTGGCAATGGATTTCTTAAACCATTTCCAATTACCTGTGAGATACGATGCTGACACCTAATTGTTGGCCAACTTTGAGCAGACAAAACCGGACCATGTCTCAGATCACATCCAAGAATGGACATGCTGGAAGAGTTTAATAAAAGTACCAGTCCCACCAGCATTCCTTCTTGAGTGGTTCCTTAAGTCTTTGGTACCCCAGCTATCTAAATACGTTGCAAACTAGGGGGTATTTTAAGAAGAAGAAGCGATAATGAGATCTCAACAACTAGAGATGATTTACTCTCAGTCTGGTTTTCTTTACGAAGTTTTTCCAGATGCACCGCGGTCGATACTTGACAAGACTAGACAAAGATCTGGACCACCTGTCGATGGTATTGTTGGTTCATCACAAATGAATCCCACTGATCGACTATCAAATCAATTGCAACAATTGTCAATACAACAAACAGTGGCCAACCAGACCACTGGTTCAACTACTCCCCCTACTCAAACATCGGATGTACATAGTGTGCAATTGACAAACCCGAAGGCCACCCAACATCTTGCCTGAAAGAAAAAACAATGAAATAAGGGTAGGGGGGATAATAAACCTAGAAATAATGCTGGTGGGGGAAACACAGAAAATAAAAAGTCAAAGTATCTGTGTAATCTTTGCACAGAAGACCATCCGACTCACCAGTGTCCTCGTCTTGCGGAGGCCCAGAAGTTATTGGCACAGCAGTAGCCTATCGTGTTAATGAACCCATTTCCACATGGGAAACATTTAACTCAAGCCTCTTCGAGCGTAGAAGGGGGTACTCAGGGACCCCCTCCATTTTCGAGTAATCCTTCATCCACGAATGTGTACATGATGAAAGGTAGCGTTGACATAACAACTAGGAAACGTGACTATGGAATGCCAAACACCTCTGAGAAGGGTAAAGAAGACGAAAACCCATCTCTTCCTCTCCATATTGAGAAGACATTGGATGAAACAATGACACGCATCACAAAAGATACATTCAAGAAATTTTACCACAACCCAAACGCAAGGTCCGCCCATAACTACTCTGCAGTGGAGGATTTGTCTTAAACCCCTTGTGCAATGTCATCTTTGGAAGTCCTCCAGAGCTTCCCTTTCAAGAGAAAGGATATGTTAGCTGCCTTAGTATTTTCTGAGACTTGTAATCCAGGAATGATCATGCTTGATACAACTGACTTAAAACCTCATCTCCCTTACCACGTTGTGTTTCAGATAGTAGTGGCTTACACCACGAAAATTTTTACTCGGAAGATTTTCCACACGATGATTGATGAGGGTGCCTCGACATGTGTGATGTATTTGGCATGTTGGAAGTCCATTGGCCATCTGTTTTGTCTTTGTCACCTACTCTTCTTACCGCTTTCGATGGCCATTCATTCCGACCACATGGAATCATCCCCTCTTTCCCCATGTAGTTAGTGGGGAAGACCATTTGCATCGAGGTTGAAGTGTTCGATGCGTCTCTCGACTACAATATCTTGTTAGGAAGGAGTTGGACCTATTCTATGCAAGCAGTGGTCGTGACAGTTTTTCGAGTCTTTTTGTTTCCACACAAGGGTCGGATCATGTCCATTGATCAGTTATCCTTCTCCTGTCCTGACCCTTCATCGGGGGTATCCATAGTACCAATGATTGATAACCCTTAGCCTGGCATCATCAATGTAGGGGTTGGTTCGTGCCCACCTTTGATGAGTACTTTCGATTACCCACCTCCGACCGGCAATGTCCATTACATATCGGTTGTCCCCGACCAGCCTAAGGCTGAAATATTTCAAATCATGTCATTTCGCATGACTTACTTTAATGATCCGTGGACTCTTCCTTCCCCGTCAGCTACGATGGAAGGGATAGGGCACCATGGCATGGCCATGCCTTTGTCCACGATAGAAGTTGCATACTCTATAGTCCAGCAATATTCTACCAACCCCAATCCAACTCCCGCACAGGAGTTAGATCCAGTTCTCGAGCTTATTTGGGCTCAAGGTTCCCTCGTTGATAATGATTCTTTAGACTTGTTCTTTCCTTTAGATGAGGCAATTATTGAGGAAATGACTAGTCCGGACATACCCTGGGATGATCTCCATCACAGATCATATTTTCTCCCAGAGTTAAGAAGAATTGAAGCAAGAGAATTCACTCTGACTATGACTGGAGATGGGACTTGTCCTATCAATCCTTTGGCTACGCACGCTATTTACACTGAAGGAAATATGGAAAACATTGTTAAAATGATACCTATTGATATCTCCAGAACCCCTGGTGTCATGGAGAATATCTTCGTCGGAGAAGATTTCTCCCCCGAGGAGATTCGAATCTACATGGATTTATTTAAAGAATTTTTCGACGTGTTTTCCTAGTCTTATGAGGAAATGCCAGGCATAGATCCAAGAATCGTTGAACATGAAATCACGACATATCCTGATGCCAAGTTGGTCTGGCAAAAGCTTCGTCCAGTTAATCCAAAGAAATAAGTAGCTATTAAGGCTGAAGTAGAGAAACTACTCAAAGATGGTTTCATCTACCCCATCCAATTGACTCAATGGGTGTCAAATCCCATGCTAGTCAACAAAAAATAGGGTACGATTCGCGTATGTACAGACTTTCGTGATTTGAAAAAAAGGCATGTCCAAAGGATAATTTCCCCATGCCATTTATTGAATAGATAGTCGATTAATGCACAGGTTGCGAGGCCTTTTCTTTCATGGATGGTTTTTTGGGATACATTCAGATAAAGATAAAACCTGAAGACCAACACAAAACCACTTTCATTTGTCCGTGGGGTACATTCGCTTATCGGAAGATGCCTTTTTGTCTAAAAAATGTTGGGGATACTTTTAAGAGGGCCATATATTTTTTTTTCCACAATATCAAACACGTAGTTGAGGCTTATCTTGATGATTTAGCATCACGATCTCGTAAGAGAGATTATCATCCAGCACACCTCCGACTTATCTTTGACCGATGTCGCTACTACCAGATTCCCTTGAATCCAAACAAATGCAGTTTTTTCGTAACGTTGGGTCGTTTGCTAGGTTTCATAGTTTCAACAACAAGGATCATGTTGATCCTCTAAAGGTTGAGGCGATAGTTCAGTTGCCTACCCCATGCACAATCCCTCAGCTTCAGAGTTTACAGGGAAAAGTGAACTTTTTACGGTGTTTCATCACAAATTATGCCGAGATCACAAAGGGTTTTATGCATTTATTGAAGAAGGATGTTCCTTTTCATTGGAATGAAGCCGCTAAACACTCTTTTGGAGTGTTGAAACACGCCCTCACATCTTCCCCTCTCCTTCGGCCACCCAATTATAATAAAGATTTCTTATTGTACTTGGCCGATGCAGAGTCGACCATCGGCATGGTCTTGGTTCAGGAGGATGATTTTCTCTCAGAATACATGATTTATTACCTGATCCGAGGCCTGGTTGGATCGGAACTCAATTATTCCCACATTGAAAAACTTGTGTTGGCAACAGTTCATGCCATCCAGTGGTTCTATCATTACATCTTGTTTCGCAAGACCCCCATCATCATCATTGTGAATCTGTTTCAATACATGTTGAAACGACGTGTAATCGATCGAAAGATAAGTAGATGGATAGTTTCCTCCAGGAATTAAACTTGGATTTTGTTTGGGCGAAATCCAAAAAGTCGTTGGTCTTTGTAGAACTCATCTCGGAACTTTTGGTTGAATCAGGTGATGTTATACCCCAGGAGTCACCTATCAAAGGAGACATGTTTTTGATCGCATCTTCAGACCCCTGGTATGGAGATATACTATTTTATCTCCAAAATTTGAAGTTTCCCACCTCTACTTATCATGATGAGCATTGCCATATACGCCATCAGGCCAAGAAATATCTCATACTCGAGGACACTTTGTATCGTCGAGGTGTAGATTGTGTCCTTCGTCGGTGTCTCACTCATGAAGAAGCGGAAATCATGCTTAATGATTTCCACACTAGAGCATGTGGCGGTCATTTGTCTGGGTTGGAAACAACCCAAAAGATTCTATGAGCTAGTTACTTTTGGCCGACATTAATCAAATATTGTGTGCAATCGGTCAAGAAGTCCCACCCGTGTCAGGTCTTCTCTCGGAATATGAGGACACACCCCGCTCCCATGTTTCCCGTCATCACAGTTGGTCCCTTCACCAAGTGGGGGATTGATTACGCTACATGCAACCCCCTTTCAGCAAAGGGGCATCGTTATATCATTGTAGTAGTAGACTACTTTACGAAGTGGGTCAAGGCTATGCCAATGTTTAAAGATGATGGCGAGACAACAACTCTATTTTTGTTTAACCAGATAATAGCAATGTTCGACGTCCTAAGAGATATTGTCACTGACCATGGAAGTCACTTTCAGAACAAAATGATGTCCGAGTTAACGTCAAATCTTGGGTTGAGACAAGAGCATTCGTCACCCTACTACCCACAACAAAATGGTCAGGTGGAAGCTGTGAATAAATCCCTTAAGACTATTTTACAGTGAACGATCAATTCGGCCAAGTCAAATTCACATTTGATGTTGTACTCGACACTATGGGCCTACCGAACATTTGTTAATAATGCAACTGGTTTCTCACCTTTTCAACTTGTTTACAGGCTGGAAGAAGTCTTTCCTATAGAATTCCAGATCCCCTCTCTAAAGTTGGTAGTACAGTTATTGCCAAACACTTCACAGCTTGAAGAGCATTTATTATATCTTGAGCAGCGTCGGGATGCAGCCTTGGCTAATGAGGCTCACAAATAAAAATTCAAGTGTCAGTATGACCAGTCCATCCATCCTCATATTTTCTTTGAAGGCGACCTTGTCCTCGTCTATGAAAAAGATAAGGATCCCTTGGGGGAAGGCAAGTTCAAACCCATGTGGTTCGTACCTTTCATCATGAAGGAGGTTCTAAAGAAGGTTTCTTATCGTCTAGTGGAATTTGAGGGAAATGCTTTGTTGGATCCTAGAAATGGGCTCTACCTCAAGATGTATTACTCATAGGTGGGTCGCCTTGGGTGACTTCTTGTACATATCTATAGTTCTTATACATTTTTTTTATATTTTTTCTTTTGGGTTTTATGGACGTTTCATTTTTGATGTCATATTTTTCACTGTGGCAGATGTCAAGTGAATCGGAGGTGTTCATTAGGTTTGCGGACGGCGCTAGCTGGCACACTCAGAGGCTTACTTCTTGGGTGATTTTCATGCCTCAAGGCCAGTTGTTATCTTCAGGAGGTATCTATTTAAGTGATGGCACAAACAATGTCACCGAATATAGCACAGTCTTAGAGTTGCTTCATGAAGATTTGTCGCATGGTATCTCTCACCTCCCGTCCTAATTAGACGCTCAGTTGGTTGTGTCCTAGTTAAATGGGGTTTACCACGTTTACGATTCTACTCTACACCAACGGTTCCTTAGGGTACGTCTCTTAGAATGAATCTTTGATTACATTACGTATATCCATGTTCCTAGGAGGTTGAATCAAATCACAGATACTCTAGCTAATCATGTATTAGATTGGCACATTGCACACATGTAGGGAAAATCACACACACGCACATGTAAATACATTTGTAAAATAGATGTAATCCATAAGATGTAAAAAGATGTTAATATGAATATATATAAAAAAATATCAGAGTACATGGGTGGGTGCAAGCACCTCAAAAATATGTCCAGTAATATTCACGGGGCTTATGCCATCAAAAATATACAAAAGGTGCCCTCGGCACGTGAGTAGTCTAGCCTATCTAAGGGTGGGTCATGTTGGCCCTGCCATAATGAACAATGACATTTTCCAAACACTGCAAGACCTAGACCCAGGTCTGTGGTACCCCAACTACCTGAAATTTCATCGATGGTGGGAGATCCTCGATCTCCACCATAGGGATTGTACAAGTGAGCGTGGTGAGGTTCTTCTCCACCCGTCTCAATACTCTCTCAGCCTCTCCGGATGGAGACGAACCTACTGTTGTTGCTTCTCCAGTAGTTGCGGCAGGTCCTGCCTCTAGTTGAGGACGCCTCCTAGTCCTTGAGAAGTCTACTGGACACACTGGTCCCACATCTGTACCTAACAGATACATAGTTTTCAGATACTCTGGTACACATAAAATGATATATATAAAAATAAATAAAAAATTAAATAACCTTTAAAAAAAAACATACCTAGTTCTCCTCGCTCTACTCCAAAAGGTACATGCATGTTAGGATCTCTAGAAAAGTTGATCCCTACATAAGGGTAGTCCTCTATAGCCAGAATCTTCCAAGACCGGCAGTCAAAAAATTTATCATCGAAGGCCTCGATGGTCCTCCCTCCCCCCTATAGTGGCAACAACGTCGCCCATATGCATAGCGCTGGGAGAGAGGCCTCGTTCCCTCGTATCGTCTCTCGAGGACTAAGGCTGGGTACCCTCTCGGAGAAAAATTAACATAAAACAGTCCCAAACCTGAAGTTTCAGTGTTCCCGTATCCGACACTCTGTTAGTTGTCTCTTCATGCAATCTAGCATGGTTGTACTCCAGTCGAAAATCCGTGCATTTAAGCACTGTACTGCACAATGCATGTGTGCTCGAGAATCCTGATGTAAAGCCGCAGATCCATTGATCCTCCCAATGAAAATAACTATCACTTTTAGTGATAGGTTGTTGATCTTCTGTATAGGCACTTGAGAACCTACTTTCTCAGTACCAGTCTCACAATGGAATCCAATCAACTCCTCAATGTTGTGAGGCCCGGGGGGGAAAGTATGCAACTTGAATAGATCCCCTCTCCTCGAGAGACCAGTTAGGAAGTAAATGTATTTAGTCGTTGGAGTCAACGACTGCCCCTCGAGCATAAATGCCTCTGCATCAGGATGCCAGTAATCTATCAAAGAATTCACCAACCTAGGTTGATCCCTCATAAACGGACACTAGAAGAACTTTAACAACCCACGTTGCGATAAAACAGCGATAGTTGCAGGGTCTTCCAAGACCACAATGTCAATGTCCTCATGCTCCCTCTCTCTCCAATGAACACACATCCTACAAAATGACCAAGTTATGGGGAGTTAACTCTTGCCTTTTTTATTTTTCCACTTATTGGAAGGTGTACGTGGGTTGTCTTGGCAACAGTCACGTGTATGCAAGAAAATTATATTATGCCCGTGTGCACACACGTGTTGTGCTTGGACAGCTCCCGTACATGCATGGCCAACCTCTTTAAAGGTCAGCGCCCCCCCAAACAACAAAAATAAATGCAAAAAAGGAAGAATGAAAGGCAGGAGGGGCTAGTTTGCACTTACTTGGTCCAAGCAAAAGTTCATTTTGTCCACTGAAGCTCCAAGAATCAACTCTTTCGGCAAAGGGATTTTTTGGGATTTTTTGTCAATTCTGAAATTACAATGGTGATAATGAGCTGCCAGCTTCTATTTCTAGACTTTTTGGCCCCTTTTGTCATTTTTTTTTTCTATATTGAAAATTGTTTAGTATGGTTCTTGAGTTTCTTCGGGGATGTTACGATACATGTTAATTTGGGTATTTGGAAACTTTTTTAGAGTTGGGTCATTTTTAAAGGTCTTTTGGTAAGAAGTCATTTTTCCAACTTTGTGCATGTAAGATAGGATTCCACCTCCACTTGTTGCACCTCATTGTCTTTTTCTCTTTGCCATAGGATCGATCCCGTCGAATTGCAACACAGAACCCTCACTCCTTCTCTAGAAGTGTCATAATTTATTGGTAGATCCTACCTTCACATGGATGCCCTAGGTAGATCTTGGTTTCATTTTGGTGTCCATGCTGTCGCTAATGATTATAGGCTCGAGAGTCCCTTTTTAGTTGTTCTTGATTACGAGTTTGAGCCTCACTTGCATAATTCATTATCTCTTTTGACCTCACCCTCAGGACTCCCAAAACAATGGGTCTTGTTTTAAGCCCTTTTTACACCCTCTAAACATGAAAAGATTGTCGAGCGATCTTGTTGCCCTTCACGCTCGCCAAACTAAAATTCGAAGGCATGTCTGCCCGACGGTAGTTTACCCCTTTTTCGGTCTGGATGGTCAAATGAACGAACAAAGGTATACTCTAGGAGCCTCGATTCTCTAGAGGAGTATTCTCAGGTATATGTTTAACCCTTTTTCGGGCTTGAGGGACTAAATTTATGAAAAAGGAACCCCCACAGAGTCCATAGTTAAGCTCTTTTCAGAATCCCTAAAATTGAAAAGATTGTTGAGTTACCTTGTTTCTTCACACTCGTTAAATTGGCAAGAAGAACACCCCTTACAGAGTCCATAGTTAAGCTCTTTTCAGACTCCTTAAATATGAAAAGATCATCGAGTGATCTTGTCTTTTTCACACTCGTTAAAATGATTTTGAATAGACGTCTTTTCGGTGCTATTTTACCCCTTTTTAGAGCCGACTAGACTACCTTTGAAAAAGGTAGCCCAGTAGAGTCTCCTTTTACGCTTTCTCAGACTCTCTAAAAATGAAAAAACATCGAGCTTACCTTCTTTGGGCTTATTAAAATTACATCGAAGGGCGTTATCATTCTGTCTTATTAATCGCATTTGCATCCCTGCGTATTTGGCCTAATGTCGGCTCCATGTTGCTCTCAACTGAACCATCTGAAGCATGCCTTATACACAAGCCTTGTATCACTTTACCCCTACGTCTTGACACCTTGACCCATGGAGGAATTTTCCCGAGTGTCTTTTTTCTACATATGTCCCCTTGCTCTGAGCATAAGTGTGTTCCTTGTGCTTGGAACCAGTATGTCTGCGACACTCATTCCTCCTTTGTAACATAACATTCTTTTATTCTTTTTCAAGCTCTCCAAAATTATTGAAAAACAAAAAAAAATCAAATATACCCCAAAAAGAGGAAGGGAAAAGTATTTTATTTTTTGTTGACATCACAATGAGTCTCCCTTGGACAAAGCACATCCTTCTGTTTCTTCGTCAAGCTCTAGGATTCCATATGACCTTAGGAAGTTGTTCTCGCTACATAGAGATGTGTCCTCCTCCATTTGGTTACCCTTCCAAACATATGGAGAGTTCGCATTACCTCATGCATCATGAACTTATGTCAATGCCATGCTTCCTGAGTCTCATCTCTTGTCGTTCTTTTGTCCAAGGGAAGTTTTACTAAACTTGAGTCATCCCTTCCACAGTTTATCTTTTGTCCTCATGCCCGGCCATCCCGAAAGTCCAATCAAGTCCTTTATAAAAATCAATGAAGTTCTCCACCTGATCACCAAGATCCTCTTGTTTGTTCCCGATGAGCCGTCAAAAACCTATGGGTAGTGAAGTCGTACACTGACATTACACTCCTACCCAAGTTTTGAAGATTTTGAATTTGTTTCTCAAGCTCTGAAGACCTCATCTCCAGCCATCAGGAATCATTGGCTTCTTGAATATGGATACAATACATGTATATCTTTTGATTTTGATATGTAGATTCACAGTGTACTTCTCGCGGCTACACTTTATATAGTTATATGACATGGATTTGTAGTGTATTTGATTGGAAGCCATGATTTTATTTCATCCCGAGCATGGGTATGCCCGCCTCAGAGAGATAAATTGTTATTTTGCAGATGTCACCTCATGAACTCTGGTCCCTGGTCTCACTTGCTTCGTACAATTGTGAATATTTGTAATGTATTTCAGCCATCAGATGCTCTTCTGAACTCACACATTAGGGGGCATCTTTTATAACCCTAAATTGCACCATACATGCATACCTGGAATCAGGCCATCTTACTTGTTATCTATGCCAAGCCATCAATGAACAACTCTTCTAAAAACCATTGATTTGAAGGTGTGTGTGCCCTACACCACTACTTCCCGCGTACACATTCTTGTTGCATCACTACAGCCCGCGTACACTCACAAAAATCGCGAAAAATGAAAATTGAAAAGGGATACGGGTTTATGTTTCATCACTTAATCAGTTGACCAACCATAGCCAGTCAAACCAACCATTCCTATCTCTTTTGGCCTATAAAAGAAGGTGTCGGGGCCCCATTCCAAGAGGAAGCACGAGAGCATAGAAACTTTGCCCATTTCAATATTCCCCCTTTGCCCCAATATTTTGAAACCACATTGTGAGTTTGATCCAAAATTCCTTCTTCCTCCTTTGCAAACCCTTGTCATTTCCCTAGAGAGAATTGAAGAGGAGAAGAATACGTGGAAGCAGTTGGTTCATGGTGAAGAGGAGCCCAGGATCGAGTTCGAGGAGCAGCATCGGTCTCATGTTGTAAATGAATTTTGTGAGATTAATATAAAGAAGTACTTTTTCCGTCCCACCAAATGACGTCTTAAATATTTATGATTTGTTTACATGTGTTGGTTATGATGTCTAACCCACTAATCCATATGTAGAATTCATTCTTGTAGTTTCTTGTTTGTCTTTTGGTGAATGTAGGTCATCCTTGGGAGGAGACTTGCAGTTGAGAAACAACCAAGCGCAAAGGGATCGACACCGGACACAGAGTTTAAGGTATGCCTACTAGATCCCTATACTTTGTCTTTTATGTATGATTGTGGGGTAATTTCGGGATAGTTGATAAAAAATAGGAGACTTTAGACGATTAGATCTTCCTGTACTTTAGAACCCTGGTGTAGTCCGTAGAGGGGTTTTCCCACTATAGAATTCACTTATCCAACATTAGTCTTAAACATTCAATATGATTTTGCAATAAGCTAAAAATAGTCCAATCATCAAAATATGCTTCCAGAAATGTTTGTAAGAAGTCCTTGAATGCTTCGACCACCACCCTAGAAAACATGGTTGGTGCATTCTTCAGTCTGAAAGGCATCACTGTGTACTGGTAGGATCCCCATTCTGTTGCAAATGTGGTCTTGTGGCGATCTTCCTTATCAATCCTGATCTAGTGATAACCTGAAAATCCAACTGTAAAAGAGTAAAATTCCTGTCCTCCCACATTATCCAACACTTCGTCAGTAAACGTTGTAGGGAATGGATCATGTAAACATGCATCATTTAGTTTCCTCAAGTCTACATAGATTCCGATCTCTCCTATTTTCTTATCTTGGACCACCATATGGCTAATCCATTTTGATTCTTCAACAGGTTTTATGATTTCGGCTTCCAACATTCTGTCTAATTCAATCTTCACTTTTTGCTTATATATAGGATTCGATCTGTAAGGTCTCTTCTTGACTGGCCTTGAAATTTGTTTCAAGGGAATTTTCATTTATCCCATGGGCCCTTTAATTCCCTTCATGTCGGTGAACTTGGTTGGAAACAAGTCCTGATATTCATGAAGTAATTTTGTGATCTTATCAATGGTGGCAGCATCCCAATAATCTCCAACATTTGCTAATTTAGGTGCTTGTTATGTTCCAATGTTAAATTTCTTGATTTTGATTGGTTGTCCAATAAAAGGTAGTTCAAATCTTGGTCCTTCTACATCTCTTTGTCCTTATGTCTCTATGATGTTCACATTCCTAGGATCATCATCTTCATCAGCATTGATATTGCAACAGCCCTGCAATTTCTGAAGCAGTGCAATCCATTCATCTTCTTCTTGCTCCAAAGGGAGATTATGTGCCTCCTCAAAGACTTTCTCTCTTACAACCTGTAAATATTGATCCACTGTGGGGTACTGACTCTCAAATAAAAATGTAGCTACGAAGTTCTGAGTCATATCGTACCAATCTGAAGTAGTGAGGCACAGTTCTTCTTGTAGATACCAATTGATAGGTGTTGTATCCAAAGTGTTAATGAACTTGTGCACCCACTTCTCTTGAGGAATGTTTCTCCAGGTCTCCTCACAACTTATCACATGGATCTTCAGATATCTTTGACCAGTTTATCTAACTTTTCACCCCTCGGTTTGTTCTGAAAAGTGCATTGTCATCAAAGTGCAACATTGCACCCACTCCACGATGTTCTTCTTATGTGTTCCCCACCATCTCACTGGCATTGCTTTTAAAGCTTCATCCAGTTCCAACAATCTCTTTTGTACTGATACAATTTCTTCAAATTCTGATAAGAATGTTTCTAAATGATTTAAACCATCAAATGTGGGAAGATTGCTTACTTATGTGCCAATCCAGTGAACTTCCCTGGTAAATCTAGAACACCTTCGCGCATAAACTTCGTACATCTTGTTCTTCCAGTTCTCTAGTGCTTCTTCCAAATCTGATGAGAATGTGTTGTCACTTCGCCATATTAAGTTCCCATCTATTGTAAGATTAATGTAATCATGTTGTCTTGCTGTCAATTTGTAAATATTTTCTAGCTCATATGTGTGGTCTTCTTCTCTTATGGGCTATGTGTATCTACGACCTTCACCAAGATCCAGAGGTGGAATAACCCTAAGCCATCACCTTCAAATGTCATTCTTATTTTCTTTAAGTTAACAACAGTAGAATTATTGAAATCCCAATCAATTCCTAACAGTGTAGGATAAGGACAACTATCATCAACTATCTCAATCACCCTAAAATCTGCAAATGTCCTTACCCCATCGATGTCCACAGGGACATGATCTATTCTTCCAAAGGAGATTACTACCTACTGATTAGCCATCCTAATTCTCATAGTGGAATATATCAACTTAGGTTTTCCCATCAGTGCCCAGGTCTACTTCGTCATAACAGTGACTTCTGACCCTAAGTCGAGGACCACATAATCTATGTCATAGTCTCCAATCTATGCATTCAGGTATAGTTTCTCATTTTTCCTTCTCTTTCTATATACTTGATGTGCTTCTTTGTTCAGCAGAGGAGCTATCCTACCTATCTCATACTGTCTAATCAAATTTTGTAGTTTGTGTATAGCTCTTTCATCCTTAATCAAATTAATGCAAGTACATAAGAATTACATAAGCTTGCTTACCTCTTTTCCTTCTCCAAGTGATGCAAACTGATCAAATGCCAAAGGCATTCCGCATTCTATCACTTATGGTTGTGTCTTTTATGAAGAATCATGATCTCTTCCAAATTCTTTTATTGTCTCTTCAAATGTTTTTTTTTCTTCCCTCGGATCGAACAATTGTGTCTTCTCTATAGCTCTTCTGACCCTTGATTCCTCTGTAGTCTTTTCTGGAGTCACCCTATCTTATCTTCTATAAGTGCCTCCTCTCATGAAGTCTCTTTTCTGGAGTCACCCTATCTTATCTTCTATATGCCCTCTCATGATAACAATGCCTCTAGGATCCTCTCCGCAAGGTTCTGCTCAGATTAGTTGTACTTGTTGGTTTCCCTCCCTCGCCTCCTCCCCGAATTTCATAATGTATCAGCATACCCTAAAATAACATGTTCAAATGAGTTGGAACAGCTGCAAGTGGTACAAGGGTTATAATATTCCCTTGCCAAGTGACCTGTTGGAGCAAAGTTGTAAACAAATGATCTCTGACCTTGACCTCACTCCATGCCTCTTCCCCTCGATCCTCTTCTATGAATCCACCAATATAAGAATTCTTCCTTCCCCTGGAGCTGGAACTGCGGTAGCATTTCCTCTTGTTGTACCTCACCTTGAATTCGATATGTGTATCTTGATATTTCATGCAAGAGGTCATAATCCCTATAGTCTTTCTCATTGTGCCCCACCGCATTTAATGTGTAGTAGAGGCTTTGTAAGTGTCCGGATATTTTTTCATGTAGTATCATTCACTGCATGTCTATTTTATACACTTACACCGTAGAAAACTCATTCAAGGGAACTGAGTCTCTAAAGGCTAAGTACTCAAGAAATAAAGGACGCTTCTCCTTATCGTGGGTCTTTGATTGCATCCGATACACCATATCTCATCTCTTTTATCTTTTCCCTTATTTCTTCATATCTTCAACCTCAGAGATAAAAGCTAGTTAGTCGACTCAAAATTTGTCTCATACCTTTAGATGGATTCTCCCATAGGGTTGATTCTAGCTTCATGGCCATATCCAATGCCTAATATTGTGAAGGCGACTTTATGTTTCATTAGAGGGTTCCCATGTGTAGGTGAAGAGGGGAACTAATGTTCATTATTTATTTTGTTCATCCTCAAAGGAATCTAAAAATCAAGTGGCCTATCATGTCTTGTAAACCTCTAAATACAAACTCCAAATATGTTCATCTACTCTCTGCTTGATTTCTTTCAAAATTGTAATGCATTGGGACTTTGACTTGGGTTTCTTTAATTCTACAACCAACGCAATTTTAACGATATTCAATGGTTTCACAGCAACTCCTTGGAAATTTTTCATGTACCATCTCAGTGCACGACCTCTTAGGGTAGTACTAAACTCGAGATTCTACCGCTTGCATCATGACATTTCAATACCTACACAGCCTTCAAGATAAGAACTAATGTTGATCTCAATCTTCTGATCTATCCCCTAAAGGTGGTAACCTCATCTCATCTACAATAGATCTTCATCATAGATTTCTTGACTGAGTATGCAATAAACCAATTTGAGCCTAGTTCTTCCAGCATGATAACTTACTGCTATTCAAGTTACTTAATGTTGGCAAAACAACAAGAGGAGAGTGATAGTACTTCCTTTCGGCACGGTATGTGTAGTTCCTAAAGTTTCTGATTCTCCTCAGCGAGGGTCTTTAGTATTTTCTTCCTCTGCCCTAGTAGAATCTAAATGTTTCTCGCTCAACAACTCTTCTTCTTCCATTGTATAACCCTTTGTCCTGTGCCAATGGCTCATGAACCTACTCAAATAGGTTCACCAGAAGAACTTCTCTGAATGCTCTCGGCTAATCGCATGTGTCTAACCTCTATGTCGCTAAGCCACCGGCTCTGAGCTCTGACCATTAGCCTTTCTCGATTCAACAATTACTTTATCTTCAAGATGCTCTTTCGCCGCACAGTATCTTCATCTTAAACTTTAGAAAGTGTAAACATTTTCCTCTGTGGTCCCTTAAAGAAATATTCTCCAAGTTGGATATACCACCATTAAGTGCCTAATAGAACTTTGTAATGTACCCTCCAATGGTGCTATCAAACCAATCGTCTACTACTCTTTAAATTACAACGCGTATCAAATCTCTGACCTTTTGATCAAAGATCGACGCATAAAACCACGGGTGGCGTCTAGATATGATTTCAAACTGGTATCTGCTATCATATCCACTCGTATAGATCCTTATGGACTCCTCCAAAGAAAATCTTGTGTATATCAAAGATATACCATCCCAACCAATCCTCTCTCAGGCTAAGATTAGGGTTCTTATTCTGAACCTCGGGGAAGTCCTTTTCATGTTCTTCTATCCATCAATCTTTGACTTTGAAGGAAACTACCTTGACATTCCTTTAAGAAGATCCCCAAACGCGAATCGAACCATTTGTTGGCATAGGGCGCATCTGTGGTTCAACTTCTTCAACAACGACCAACAAGCTCCTAATCCACTGGCTCCTTTCGCAACACTTGCGTGGTAGATGCAGTCTCACCCAAATTATCAACAGTGGGTTGTAGGAAACATGTGTTTACAACCAGAGGAAATGCAAATTGGATCTAAGGCATCAACACACAACAAACTAGTTATCCTTTATCTCCTTTAGGCCTATTATGCAAGTTATATATCGGATCTAACACAATGATGCATTAACAAGATAACATAAATCAAAAGAACACAACATCAATCATATCAACAACAATATATAATGGTTCACCTCTTCCTAGGGCTACATCCATAGAACTGTTTTTGGATATATTATGTGAAAAAATACAATTCTATTTGCGCTCTTAGATTGCAGATCTCCCCTCCCTACAAACCCAGCTGAAGATCTTACAATACAAAATGCTCTCACACACAACACTTCTCTCTCACACAATACACAATAGTATCAACAACAATAATAACAACAACCCATCCCAGGTCCTCTAGACCTTTATTTATACATTACAATGACCAATGTCTAGGTGTTAAAACCCTAGATCCAAAACCCTAGGTCAGCTTGACCCACATTTTCAGGGCTTCGCCAACTTGTCTTTCCTTCTTTTCTATGAGGTGCTCCAAACAACTCATTGACATCTTCTTTCACTTGTTGAGTTTTCCATGATCCATCTTCCTTGATGATATATCATCCTTGATCTCATCATTCAACGGATAGCCTTCCCTTACTTCGCTCCTTCTTTTCTACTTATTTAACCACTTCGACCCAACATCAGTCAATGTGCCTTCCGTGTAGTTCATATTTCACCTTTCTTCCTTATCCTTCGCTTTCTTCCATAACCAAGGGCCAACATAACTGCAAGCTTCCCCTTCAACCAAACAGCGTTCCACCTACATCAACCCCATAACTGAAAAAAGAAGTAATCATCATGGTGATATGGCTAACGCGAAGAAGATCCCATCGATCCTTCCTAAATATACTCTGCCTCTAGCCGGTGATGTTAACAGCAACATTATCCCTTGAGATTTCGAGTATTCTATGTTCACTGCATACATTTCAAAAGGATAGATCTCATTGTTGAAGAAAAGCGACTTCAACTTAAGAGACCGGAAGAACTACATAATGTTAGATCCTCACTGATATTTAACAAAGACAACCGGGAAGAAACCTCACCTCATCTCATATCCATGGATTAAAGGGTTGGTGCAGTCAACAGTATTGAACGTAATAAATATTCCCCATTTTGGCCACCACTAGGAGGTTAATGCTTATGTTAAACTCCTTTTGTCATGCTATCATGTCAGATATCTATGGCTTGATAGAAGTATTACTATGGATCTGGCGTTGATCCAATGGATCACAGGTTTAAGTTTGAAGGGGGTGAACCACAACAATTCTATCCAGGGAATACCTCAGACTGTTTGTTAGCACAATGCATCAAGGAAGCCTATGGAGAAGTATAAAAGGGGAAGCGAAGTTACAAGGTAGCCTCCATACAGGATGGTGCAGTGCGTATTTCTTATGAACTCTTAGTTGGCAAGCTAGTGAGGAAGAACTACCCCACACAGGTCATCGAGTTCATGGTGCACCTCGCAGGAAAGTGTGTGGAGGGCATGCAGATGAGCTGGGCGAACTACCTCATCAACGAACTAGAAAAGGATTGTCGTGAAGCCTATTACTTGGGATATGAATTTCATTACAGTTGTTTGATCATCCTAATCACATTTGTGGCTTGGAATATGCCTAAAGGAGCCACTTTCCTAGAGATCAAACCTACAAAGCCCCTGACCACTCATTTTTAGACCCTATGGTATACCAATGACATGACAAAGCAGTGGCAGTATAATGTCATGTTTCACAGATACTATCAGTAGTTGAAGGTCACCATTGACTCATTCCCACATATGACACTGCGTACCCTACATTAGTACTGACCCATAACAAAGTTCCACGTTGATCCCCACTTTATTTACATTACCACGTGGAGAGATGAACATCACAAAGAATTGCAGTCATACTACAAGATGATGGATGAAGATATGGAGCAAATTACAAAGGAATGGCCAGAAGAATTGTGTGTACCTGTCGCTAATGTAGAGTTATCTGACATTGACACTATAGGAAGCCCGATAGTTACATGATTTGAACATGTCAGACAGTCCAGTGGGATGAAGAAGCAGAAAAAGCAGGCTGAAGTCCAGGACATAGAGAGTGACGAAGAGAAAACTTATGAAGATTGTAGTGCCTATAAATACTAATTTTGATATAATTCATTTCAATCACACAAATAAATTAATCACTAACATATATGAAATATTCAGCAGAGATTAACATTTAACTACAGCATAAAAATAAATAAATAAACTTAGCACTTTCATAAAAAATTACCTGCTTCTGATGCTAATTTCTGTCGGTATGATTGTCCCTTCCCTGCTACCTTGTT
This sequence comes from Picea sitchensis, assembly GCA_010110895.2. Lineage (NCBI taxonomy): Eukaryota > Viridiplantae > Streptophyta > Pinopsida > Pinales > Pinaceae > Picea > Picea sitchensis. The sequence goes on along the minus strand of SNQJ01S0098825.1, from coordinate 23,347 downwards.
GTTGCCTTGTTGCTGCCTAATGCATTGATCAACTCTGCCCAAACCGTGTTTCCTCCCTACCATCTAGGAGCAGCCTATCCGGCTTCCTAGCTTCAGGATACCGTAAGGCTATCCTGGCCCCCGTGCCCAAAACACCCAGCAAACTGGTGCCCCCCGTAATGATCCTCCCTCGACTGCAGAACTCTAACTCCCAACCAGAAAATCTAAGAGAACCCTGAAAAAAATAATCCTTTCTTCCGTAAGCCTCCTCCCGTCATATCTCCCCCCTTCACCGACCCTTTCCTCCTCATTCATTTCCTTATCCATACATTCATTGTATTATCCTCTTAGTTAATATCTTATTCGATTATTTAATGTTTCTTATCCTTACATTTAATGCTTCTTATCCCCTCCGTATACGTAATCCTTTAATTAAACAATTAAATTTATTAACCCTCTTAAATTTAATACCCATCTCATTGAATGTAATAGGTAATTAATTAATTAATTAATTAATCAAAATTATAACAATTAATTAATTAATTAATATTATTATACCAATCTTTGTTTAGTTAATACCATGTTAGAAAAATTAATTACCTAATAAATTTTTACTTAATAATCCCTAAGCATATATTCAACTAGGGTTGTTACATACACCCACCCTTCAGGAAACTTCATCCCAAAGTTAAGGTATCTTATGGTACAAAGGAAAAGAAACTTGGTTCACACATTCATAACAATTAACTGACATTATCAGTAAGTAAGTCAAGAAAACTCATAC
>SNQJ01S0098824.1:10256-31131 GCA_010110895.2 Picea sitchensis | reverse complement strand
TAATTATTAATAATGAAAGGTCATGTCTCAAAGGACATGACTATTGGTAAAGGGCACCCCCGCGTGGGTATATAAGCAAGCCCTCATTCTCTATCTTATCTTATATCTTATCTATTCATATATTATTTACAGTCCTACATGGATTACTTTGTTATATTCCAAGCATTTTGGATTATTCTTGTGTGAGCAAACTTTGTTCGTCTCAATCAACATCATACCCTCTTTATTTACACAAGGATAACCTTGTATCCAATTCAACTTACATCTACATGACTAACAACCTATTGCTTCACATTAGCAGGAACATCCAAGATTGACCTGAATATTGATCAATTATCAGCTTATACAATATTACAACACACCTTATTTATAGGCTTTATAGTAGGAAAAACCCTAAAGAAAGACACCCAATTTTTTTTATAGATCCACATAGATCTTTGGCTATAAATCCCACAAATCGCAGGATTTTGTTACAGTCGACTTCCAATCAAATCACCAGTCAACTAATAGTTGTCCTTCATTCGGTCTTGAGTATATTTCCACATGACCTCCTATTGAGCTCTTGTCGGTTAACCTCTTCAACTTGTTGTCGATTACTTCTACTTCAAATTTTCCCGGTCCAACACTTCGACCTTCGACTTTCACTTCTAGTCAATCCACCTTGTCTTGAATTTCACTACAAAGAATATAGCAACCCAACATCTTGTAACTTCAAATTTGAATCACCCACCTAGAATAATCACATATATGTGACTGTGATTGTACTAGAGAGATAGAAGAGGAAGAAGAGGCAATGACTAAGAGGGTGAAGAGGTGGTGATGGAACAAGCCAAAGGATAGATGGCAAGGGTTTTGGAATACTATCCAGTAACAAGGACAATGATGATGATAGATGGCAGATATTAATAGGCTGTTGATAGACAATAAAAAAAATGAGTCTCCCCGTCCAAAAAAACTGCATTTGGAAAAATATTTTATTTATTTATTTTATTTTTTCATTGTTTACCAATTTTCTTTATTTATATATAATATATGATTTGTACATATTGAGCAAGAGATATACCATTGATGCAAAGTAAATGCACCTTATCGGAGGACTGTAATGACAATGATTTTTATATTAAAGAGGAGAAATAATTTTTTGTAGCAAATCTATGAAACTATAACATTAATTGCTATGTTCACTTCTAGATTTTCACACATATGTTATATGTTGCTATTATATACATTTGGTTTACATTGTTGCATTTAGTTGACAAACTTTTTGACAACAAAAAAATTGAATGTCAGAAAATGGAAAATCTTATGGAAAATCATTAATGAATCATCAATAACAAGATTATATTATGATGTTGGTTGTAAAGGTATTCAGGGTCTTCTAGAATTATTTTGTGAATGATTACTCTAATTTATTTATTATTTCCAAGGAAAATATTTGAGAGAAATTCAAGGGATGCTTCCCCATGTTTGTGGACGACATCCCTAGTAAACTCAATGACATGTTGGATATGTGTTGTATTCTTTGCAGGTACATCGAGTCTCATGCCAATGCAAGGGGTTCTAGGGTGGTGTTTAACCAATGGTAATCTAATCTTAGTTAAGGGATTATGGTTAAATCTAATTCAGTTTAATGGATCAAGGTTTTGGATTTTGTGGAATACTTAAATATTGTATTGGGAATAGAAAAGTTAATATAATGAAGACGAGAGAAGTGTGGCTCTAAGTTTTTTTTTATTTTCCCCAATTAAACCTCTATGTGTATTGTTGTAATGCCATAGTTTCAACCCTCTTGAATAATTTGTATTTAATTATGTTTAAATTCTTTTCCATAGATATTTTATTACTATGCTTTATTCACACCACGAGGTAGACATGCCATAGTGATTTGAATATGTGAAAATATTTTTATTTTGCAGTTAATAAAAGAACGAAGACAGACTGAGCATGAACACCTAAAGGGGATATGACACCACAAGAGGGGAAAGGTGAGGGGGTTTAATGGAATTCTACATGTGTACAATCCTATGCCACTTTTTATACTCATCTTGTCATTAAGCTTCACTCTATTGAGCCTAGTCTATAGTGTAAATTAGAGATAAGAGGAGTGGATGAAACCAACTCCTAAATCTAGGCTATCACCTCCTACATTCTGGAAAATTTGTCCCACACAAAAATAATCTAGTTTGACTCTTACTTTCCATATTTTACTCATGCAAAGAATAAGAATTTGAATGGGAAAAGGGAGCTAGTTTTTAAAGAAGAAAAATGAGGAAAATCGAGTTTTTGCTTGGAAAAAGAAGGATACCATACTATGGGGTAAGTAGAATAGATTTTTCTTCTATGATCCATATCAGAGACAATAGTGTGAATGAATAATCTTCAAAAACTATTGGCTCATGACAAGCCAAATCATCTGTTATCGCTCTGTTCTCAATTAGTCTTCGCTCAACCCAGTCAGGCTCTCCTATTATAACATCAATTTCCATTTCCCTGAGTTCATATTCATGCATGCCTTGTCCTACATTTTGAGATATTCTCTTTTCCTTTTGGGACATGCAGGGACTGTGTGTGATTTTTCAATATCACCTTTAGAAGGGTCCTCGTCCCTTCCGTTACCACAATTTCCAAAACGAGAATTCCTTTTTTCTTGAATGTTTCCCTCGGCCCTATTCTTTGTTGATGAGCTTCTCTATGAAAAATTGGGTGAGTCAAGTTTAAGGTTACCACTCCTTGTGGCTCATCCCTTTTTCTTGTATTGCTCATTTGTACTAACCAAGGTATCAATATCATCATGAGTTTTTCCAAGAATGGATTTTGAAGGGTTTTGATTATCCCCTCCTTTTAATTGAGTAGATTTGATAAATCATGAACCATATCTTATTGCAAACATGTGTGCCATGTAAAATTAATTAAGGTCGAAACCCTGTATCTCAGGAATTTCCCTCAACTAAAAGTTATCAAAATGAACAATGAATTCATCCAAATGAGAGATATGTTTAACAATAATCTCTCCAATTCTCCAAGGTAGTGGAATGAATTGCTTCTTCCCCTTGTCACTGAAGAAATGTCTCCAAAAAATGTATTGATTGCAAACTTCAATGGTAAAATTTTTGTTGGAGACATAGAAAGGTAACATAAAAGGTTTTCCCTAAAAACCGTAGAGTCTAATGTAACTAAAATCATCAAGAGTTTCAAAAACTCCTTTCCCTGATGAAAGGCAATTACTTCTATTGATAATCTAGATGTGGTTGGGCCATGAACTAACTTCTTAAAGGAAAATAGAAATACATTATGTACTTCATAGAAATGGTATGGAGCTTTGTGCTTCCAAAGTGAAGGATACCAGAATTGAACTGGATCCTTGCTGAAATCTATGTTTCTTGTTCGAGGAAATTCCTCAAATATGTGACAGTAGGCAATTGCAAAAATTGAATAAGAACTCATAAATAATTTTTCGGTCTTTCAAAAGTTTCCTAGACAAATAGGGCATCCTCATGAACTGAGTGGTGAAGAACACACAACACGTATTTCAGGATCATCATAGTTGCAAACTCTTGTTTGGTGATTTTGGAAAATAACCATGCAAACTCATTCTATGGGTATTTAAGAGAGAAGTTGGGTTGAGTTTCCAAAGTATACCAACAACTCTATGAGAAAGTTGTCCAAGATATTTGTTCCTCCATGGTTGGCCTTTAAGAAATCTTCTACTTCAGAGCTTTTGAACGTCATGGTAGGATTTGGCAGCCTAAGCATTCTTTTGAAAACTATAGGTGCCAAATAAACATGTTTTCTTCATTGCAATTTGATTATTCTATTCTCATTGTTGAACTTATCTGTGCACCAGTGAACTACTTCTTTAAAATTTGACATTGATTCAGGAGGATCTAAGGAACGATCATGGAGGTCCAAGAGGATCTGGAAGACTCACAAAGGTACTAGGGGATCCATAAATGATAAAAAAAATTGAATGTCTCAAATCGTCCAAAAATGACATTTTTGCGTAGAGCTCATCATCATCTTTCCAACGACGCAAATGACAAGTCAAATGAAATTCAGATACAAAAGTTATGGGCAATCAAAGTTCAAGTCAACCAGGCAAAGTCAAAAGTCAAAGGGGTAAAAAGGATACATGTCATGTTCATACAATGACATGTGGCACAATCGTGTAGGTGATGTGGACACACCCCAAGGTTCCACGTGGGATGATCATTTAGGTGACTGGAAAACTGATTTGTACCTCCAAGTGGATGAATGGTTCATTGACAAGTGGCATTGGATAGCCAATAAGAGGCTGCCACATGGAAACACGTTATTGGCCATATTGGTTAATGTATTGTAAATTTTTTGGAGTCAACATGGTTCGACCCCATGACCTCCATAGCCACCAAAGTATTAGCATAGCCACATTACCAACACGTCACCACATATGACTTAACATATGTATCGCATATACAATATTTAAGTTTATGTTAAGTCTTATTTTAGGGGAAAAGGGGTCGAGGACTAGCCTCGACCTCTGGTTCTTATATATTACCACATGACCATACTACAAAGCCCGGAGGGGGCTCAATGAATATTCCATACGAGATTTATTTTTATAACATAAACTAGATATATAATAGTATATAGTTTAAAAACTATATACTATATATAGTATAGCTTGTAACAAACAACCAACGCGTCAATGAATATGCCATGGAAATAATTGAACCCCGAACCTCCTATAATAGATGATGGTTTTAAACATCACACCAATGCCCCCACATTTAGTGGGTTTTTTGCTAAGTTTAGTAAATAAGTTGCAGCTAATTCGAGAGGAGGTTTTGGAGGCCACCCTATATATTGGGCACAAATTCCAATGCAAGGACACACATCCCTATGCACACATTCCTAGGTGTGCACATGGTCTGATATTACACAAATATAGAGGCAAGGAAATGACATGGATCCTGAGACTGTACGGATGGTATGCAAGTAGATGTAAGTACAATCCTAGTTGGTGTTGCACCGTAAAGCATGCCAAATGGTACCTTGACGAAATTTCAAGTGTTTCATATCAATTTTGCATGATATTTAGCAAGGATAATGAATATGAGGTATGTTTTTTGATTTTAGGTCATTTAAAAAAAAATTACTCAATTTGTCATTAATGGGCATTTAATGCATTATTTTGTGTGCCAAAGAGCATAAAATTGAGCTAGTTTGGAAATTGGTAAAATTTATAGTCAAAAGTTTCAGAATTTCACAAAGATTTCAATGGTGTAGTTATTTTCTTGTTTTGAGTAATGAAATTTAAGATCATCCATTAAATTGGCATATGTGAGTCATTTTACATGTGTTTTTGATACTTGAGATGGAGAAGGCAGTTTTCATTGGATTGAATGGAACTTAAAGATGAAACAAAAGTATGTAATTTGAGTTCTTTTATTTTATGTTGTGTCATCTCACTATCATTAAGCAATATAATCTTTAGTTTATGAGTTTTTGGATAAAAAACACATCATCATAATTCTGTAAACCACCCCAATACGATCAATAAATTATTCTGGATAAAGTTAGATACTATATATATATATGAAGCAATAAGTGGCATCTAAGGATTTTCAGATCAGACACTTCAAGGATACACCCGACCAATGCAATCTCAGAGGTCCAAACTTTGTTTGAACTCTTTTCTTCAAATGAAAGTGTTGAATATCATTTGAATGCGTTAGATCATTGGATTGAACAATTATCTCGTCCAAGTGTATTAACAATGTCTCCATAATAGAATTATTTTTTCTTACTTGACATATTCGACTGATATTAACTTGAATGAATATGTGCCATTACTTTCCAAGCAAGACTTTACAACAATGATTTAATTTCTTACTAAATTCTCAAAGTTTTTCTTTAATATCACATGTTGTGGCACTTAGTTCAAAATTGTTAATTGCATGATTTGATTTGAATTTAATCCAAGGATTTTACGAGAATCACTTTATTTAATAACTGAATTAATCCACAATGTGTTCCAACTAGTGTGGTAGTGGGATCATAAATTCTCTTGGGAAATGTGACCATGTACTGGGATAGATAAAAAGTGGTTAATATGGATGTGTAAAGTGAATGATGCGTTGTGAATTTTGATGAATGCAGGTTTGTAGGTTATACGGGAGATGGAAAGGGGAGGAAAAGGGGAATTCTTGCATTTGCAATCGAAAAATAAGCTAAGTATCATAATAGTGCATTTTGTGTGTTGTGGAAGTATGCAGGTCATTTTGGAGTGGGAGAAAGTGTGGGATGCAAGTTTTCATGGTGCATACCATTTAAGACTTTAGTTACCCCTGCAATGGTAGTCCCACAATCGTAAAAGTGGATAAGCATAAGAAGTGAAGAATGGGTGTTATGGAAAAATGACTTGGCAATGTGGACTTGTAGACTTGCGGTACTATGGACTTGTGATGACTATAGGTTGTGCTCCCACATATGCAAGTTTATAAAAATGACTAAGTGTAGAATATACAAGATAGTGAATATGACCAAAAGACTTCAGCTGTGATCAACGAATGTTGATCAACAATTATGCAAGTCAAAGTCCATAGAAGAAGAAGGGGAAGTAGGAACAAAATTAGTTTGTCCACCGACCATTTCTATTGTTGGTTGGTATGTAGACAATGGTGAATCTAGGAACATGACCTTTAAACATAATATATTCAACAAGTTTAAAAGAGAAATAGGGATGCATGTAAGTAGAGTTAGGAGATGATGCATCCTATCTAGTGATTGGAATAGGGACCATCTCTTTCTGAATGTCCTCAAGTTATGTTTGTAATTTGACTAAAAATCTGATTTTTCCTCCTTTGATGAAAAATATTTTTTTAGATTCAACTATCACATATATGAACTATGTAATTGAATTTGATGATCAATAGTGCACCATTAGAGATTGTAGCAAAGACCATTTTAAGGTTTTGGGTAGAGGTGTGCGAGGAGGCCTCTGCAAAATCCTTATTGATCATATGAAGAATGGAGAGCTAGTGCATCTTAGTGAAAATTTGAGTGAGATGCCACATGATCACTTTGGGAACTTATACTATGGAACCCTTCCTCTTCTGAAGGATACAATATAGGTGCTCATATATTTCAATATTTAGAAGACTAGAGTGTGCAAGGGATGTGCACTCATGAAACATTAAAAGATGCTTTTCCATGCAACAAATAGATATCAAGAGGCATTCTTGACTTAATTCATTCATATTTATGTTGACCTATGTACTCTTCCTCATTAATATGTAATCTTTATTGTGTTTCCATTATTGATGTTTCCTCACATAAAACATAGATTTTTTTTGAAGACTAATGATCGATGAAGTGTTTATAAACTTTACATAGTTAAAGGCCTTGGTTGAGAATTACATGGGAAACAAGATTAAAGTGTTGATATTGACAGTGGAGGAGAGTACACCTCCAAAGAGTTTGATTCATGTTGCACAAATGCACAAATCAAGCAGGTGTTGGCAGTGTCGTACAACCCACAAGAGAATAATGTTGTAGAGAGAAATAAATGGTGCATTATCAACATTGCAAAGGCCATGATTCATGTTATGGAACTTCCCATGTGTATTTGGGAAATATCATGGAATATTGCAATCTACACTATGAAGATATGTCTTCTTATGTTTTGAATGACAAGACACAAGAGGAAGATTTTACTTGTGAAAACCCCGAGGTATCATATTTCCATATATTTTTTGGTCCTATTTATATTCATGTTCCTGAAAAGAAGAAAACTAAGTTGGAATCCTCATCAAGGGTATTTTTGTTGGTTACATTGAGACTTCCAAGGCTTACTAGATCTATGTTCTGCCACAATGGAATACAATGTTGAGTAGAAATGTGAAGTTTGTGGAGGAGGGATGGTTCTCCAAGTCCTAGGAACCTTTTATCAAGGCTGACGGAGGAAAATCATTGTACAACTTGTTTCTTTGAAAGACAAGGAGATATTATATTTAGATCAACTTAATTCTAGGAAAGGAAATGTGACCTCTAAACCTACCAATATAGTTAGAAACCAAAGATGGATTACAAAAACATTACATGATGCACACGAGCATATAGAAGTGATAAAGACTTCTTTTTAGGTGAGTCACCCCCATAAAACATTTCCTACTTATGTTTCAGTAATTCCTTCCATTATTGAGACAAATCCTTCTAGCTTTGAGGAGGTAGATTAGAGCAAGCATCGAGGGATGCCATAACAAAGGAGTTCAACTCCATAATAAAAAATGTTGTGTGGGAGATTGTTACAAGACCTATATGGAAATCAATGATTTATTCTCGATGGTTGTACAAGGTAGATCATGCAGTTAATGGAATCATAAATACGTGTAAGGTTAGATTTGTAGCTGGAGAGTTCTCTAAAAAAGAGGGATTTGATTATGAATTTTCTCATATGTTAGGTATACTTATATCCATATCATTATGTCTATTGAATATTATTTTGGTTAGCCTCTTTATCAGATGGATGTAAATGCTATTTTTTTAATGGAGTGATTGAAGAGGAAGTATATATAAATCGACAGAGAGGATTTGAGGTGCATGGGTGTGACACGCATTTGTTCATATTGAAGTATTCCCTTTATGGTTTGAATCATGCATCATGATCTTGGTACTCTATGATAGATACGTACTTATTAAAATTTGGATTCTCCTAGTCTTGTGTAGATTATATTTTTATTATTTTAATGATGGGGCTGGTATTCTTAACTTTGTGTTGTCTATAGATGATTTGGATCTTACAATGATATTTGAGAAGCTCATTGTGTGGTGAAGTAAAATATTATCGAAAATATTTGATATTAAGGACATTAGTCTTTTGTATTATTTTTTTTGGTCTGGAGATATGGCAAGGTGTAGGTGAATTCTTCCTTAGGCAAGGGAAGTATACCATTGATGTTTTACTAAGATTTCAAATGTTTGGATGTAAACCATTAGATACACCTATGGTACAAGATATTGAGTTAACTTATGTTGAAGACACTAATTTGGTTGATCATACTTTTTATAGGCAATTGATTAGGTTCTATATATACTTGGCAAATATGAGGCCAACGATTTTCTATGTAGTGAATGCATTGAGCCAATATATTGTTGAGCCTTTCTAGACTCATCAAAAATATGGTAAGCATGTGCTTATATATTTGAAGGGAAAAATCCATTATGGCATGAAGCATTATAGAGATGGTGAGTTGCTACATGTATTTATAGATTAAGATTGAGTTGGATNTTTTTTTGGTCTGGAGATATGGCAAGGTGTAGGTGAATTCTTCCTTAGGCAAGGGAAGTATACCATTGATGTTTTACTAAGATTTCAAATGTTTGGATGTAAACCATTAGATACACCTATGGTACAAGATATTGAGTTAACTTATGTTGAAGACACTAATTTGGTTGATCATACTTTTTATAGGCAATTGATTAGGTTCTATATATACTTGGCAAATATGAGGCCAACGATTTTCTATGTAGTGAATGCATTGAGCCAATATATTGTTGAGCCTTTCTAGACTCATCAAAAATATGGTAAGCATGTGCTTATATATTTGAAGGGAAAAATCCATTATGGCATGAAGCATTATAGAGATGGTGAGTTGCTACATGTATTTATAGATTAAGATTGAGTTGGATATGTTGGTACTCAAAAGAGTACTTATGGATATTGTTTCGACTTGGGATCGAGGATAATTTCATGGTTCAACATGAAGGACGTGACAATGCACTTAGTTTAGTGAAGCGGGGTATAGCACAACCTCATGTGTTGATTGAGAGGTCATCTGGACTCACAAGGTGTTTGTTGAGTTGACTAATCAGTTATTGAATCCCACTATTGTTTTTTGTGACAATTGGGGTTGCATTAGGAACTCTAAGAATCCATTATTTCATGATCACTCTAATCACATTTATATCTATTACCATTTCTTAAGAGACCAAGTTAAGAAGGGATCTATAGTGTTGGACTAAATTTATATATATTTTCAAGTGGATGATATTTTGAAGAAGTCCTTAGCTACAAGGAAGTTTGATATGTTGGAGGAGAAACTTCAATTGTTGGAGAACACCTTCCTTCCAAAGATGGATTGTTAGTTTAACTAGTTTATCTGATTTGTTATCATTTCAACCTTATTGAGTTGAGCAATAGAAGAGATTGAAGGAATAAAGAGAGGGCACATTTTTGAATGAGACATTCATGAGGAGGTGTGTTTTCCTTACATGCATTATCTGTTATTTTTAAACTCCATGGATTACTTCCTAGGTAGGGTGTAGTTCTCTATGTTGAGATTTTAATGCCTAGGAGTTACCTTTAAGATTCTAGGTTCATTACTCCATGAGTGAGGTTCTTTCACAATTAGAATTTAAGTAAGGAGTGGTGGAATTCATGATAGGGGTTACAACGATTCATTAAGGGGAATACTCCTTGGATGTACTATTAGTATACCGATGTTTGTAATTCCTTCCTCCTATTTTATAAAGAGAGGAGGGGTGCATTAGCTTAGTAGTGTGAGAGTTGGTGTGTGATTTATCTTTCAATTGTGTGTAGATATTGAGTGTGATGCCAAGATACTATAACACTTTGTTTTCTGAGTAAAGAGAGTTCACATGCTTGTTATTGGAGACCATGTTTGATATCCTAATTTCTAGATTGTAGATTCATGTAGACTAGGGAAAATTTTAGGGGATAAATTTCACCCATGGGCTAATTTTCCATGTTTTTTTTTCCAAAAACAAGATTCAACAATTTCGATTTTTTTTCTAAAATGATTCATCCAAATTCTATAGGATACAAATATTTGAATCTAAAAATCACCCAATCTTTCTAGAAACTATATAAAATCCTTAGAGATTTAAATATTTAAAAAAAAAATTGCCAAACATTTTGTGGTCGGAATTTTAAGAATTAGTAAGATTCGTCAAGGTTTCTACACTTTGAAGAATATGAATCCTTAAAATTATCCCTAAATTGTAGACTAGGTCCAATCTATTGTACATGATATTGTGTTTGCATTCTTGAATTTATATGCTTAAAATGATGCTAGTACAAATCTAAAGTTTTGATAGGTGGATACTAAACTTCAATATTGTTGTTAGGATTTTTTTAATTCTTTGAGTGAAGACTTGTGTGTCATGTTAATAGGATTGTGGTGATTATCCTAGTATGTATGAGTTTTTCAATTCATTAAATTTTCGTTGTTGTAGAGTGTGTGGTTAATTCATTGCTGTGTGTCAAATTCAATTGTTGTTGTATGCATGTCACTTTGCTATGTATTCAGATCCATAGACCTTAGGGTTTGCACCATTTGACCATCTATATTCAACCGTATCCATGTTGCAAAATAAACTAGCTCTCCATATTCTATGTTCTAAATATTTCTATAATTATATTGAACATCTTCAAGTCTCACCCCATCACCAACAAAAATAGGTCATTCACAAGAACAATTCTTAACCTCTTTCAAGAGAAGAATCTATTTTCAAATCGAAATTATTTTCAATTCAATCAATAGTTTGATTAACATTGTGTTATAGTAAATTTCCCCTTGCGGATAGGTGAAACCCCCCTTGGATCAAGACCACTTTTTTATCTAATACAGAAGGAAAACAAATGGTAACTACTTTCCCTTTATATCTATTTCAACTATCAGAGTAAGAGGAAACATATATATGACTCACCTTTTCACGATGGTTTTCCTCGTTGTTCCATCCTTTGACCTTGTTTACCAAGCTTCTAGGAACAATATAGGACCTACAATGAACAAAGAGGAATCTCCTTTCTTCTACTATATATTGTTAGGTGACAATAAATCTATCTATGATGACTTTAACAATAATAGACATGCATGTAACATGCGACACAAAACATGAAGGGAATAAGCCAAGTTATGTATTAATATAAATCCAAAGTGAAGCAATTACAATCCAACATTGACATTGCAACAACTTCTCTAATCTCTCCTATACATCCCTCTCATGAATGTCTCAAGATCAGAATAATGATGCTCTCATGGATTCTCCTCCCTTTTCACCTTGGAATGCACTCATTATATAGGAGTTTGGAGGCTTAACCATCATGAATAATTTTAGGAAATGGTTGAGGATTTTTCTCCATAAGTTGAGATATAGCTTATCTCATGGATATTGAGTCTTTGACTTCATATTCTTGTAAATAACCCTTAGAATAAGGTGGGATAGACATAACTCCCTCTAACCACTTCAATGCTCCCTCAACACTGAGCACAAAGCGTTGACAATGCTCCCTATACATGGGCAGGGGAGCATTGAAAAGAGTTCAATGCTCCCTATGCATGGGCAGCAGAGCGTTGACCTTCAAAAATGGTCAAACTTCCAAGGAAAAAGGAATTGTTTTGACCTTTTCATGATGAGTTTTTCTCCTCCACAATGACCAGGGATTATGAAAAATGTTCTTCCATGGTGTCAAAGTTGCGACACTTAATAAAGTGCATGCGACACTTAGTAAGGTGCATACAATGTTGGATAAAGTGTATGTGACACTTCATAAGGTACATACGACACTAAATAAAGTGCATGCGCCACTTATTAAGGTGCATACAACACTTGATAAAGTGCATGCGACACTTAGTAAGGTGCATGTGGAACTTACTACACTTAAGTGTGACATTTAGGTGTGTAATAGATTATCCCTAAAGTGTGAGGTCAGAGGAGAAACTAATGGTCGAAACACTTTATGATGCAGACCCCCCCTTTCTTCTGTTGGGGCTGCTGACCTCCTGGTCAAGGATCGATCAAGAAACTGAGTCGGATCGATTCTTTGGGTCTCTGCTAGACCCCAAAATATTTTACACAGGTCTTCTTTTCTGTGGCACAGGTCGTATGAGACCTGCGGGCCCTCTCCTGAGTGTTGTTCAAACCTCCATGCCAAATGAGCGCTAGTTCTTCCCTAGCTAATCCCCTTCCTTCATGTGACCATGACTGTGACCACTTGCCTAACAAAAACGTGCGTCACGAATTCACGTGTCACATGTTTGCATATGAGCCAACCCCGACTCTCCGACTTCTGAAATCCCGACGTGGGGCCTAGCCTGTGCTAGCTCCTCCCTTAACCTTTGACAATGTGACCCCTTGCTATGACCTATGGCCAACCTATCAAGCACTTCATAGTTTCATGTTTCACGTCTCCTAAATATTTGTTTGCTCATCCTAACAATTTCCAAAATACAAAATTTGGGTCCCACTCACGCCAAATCAACGGTCCACAACCCATGTGATTCGATGGTCCTACTTTCTCCTCCGTGTTTCGGGTAGTTGGTGTTAGAATATGATGGATTTGATTGTTTTACCATCGACAATATCACTATTGTCACCTAACCATAGGCCGAAGCCACCCTCCGAGCACCTTAACCTTGACAAAGAATCAATCCGGAAGAAAACCCTAGGCTAGATATCCAAACAAAGGGTAGCGCACCTTTCCCCAAGGATAATGCACCAAAAAATAGCTGATCAGATAGTCCAAACCATAACCAAGAGATAGTCCAAGGAAAAACCAAAATCTGCTAGCTGCAGTAGCTGCAACGACAGCTCTCCTCCAAACTTGTGCACAAACTGGACAACTACAATGTGCACAAATGTTGCTCTGCAATTCTGAGAATGATTGCCATAATGAAGACTGGCCTCCTGTATTTATACTAATTCTGGCTAACTTCCTAGGTTGACTTCTCATTCCGGGTGTCTATTTACTTAGTATATAATATTTCTTCTGGCTGACTTCTTCTCTTGTAGGCTAATAACCTAATACCAATTATCCTCTTGAGCCGACTTGTCTTCTAGGGTTATTAGCCAACTCATTAGGGTTTCTTATTTCTTCCTGGAATATTCTATTCTTGTCAGGTTTACATGTGGAGGTAAATACCTCCCGCAGCTACCATAATATTAACACTCCCTCCTAGCTAGGGAGGTATTACAAGTAATGGTCTTGAGCACAAACATACCAATCGCCCGATGGCATCAACATAGTTGTATAGAATATCTCATGACTAGATCATGAGCACCATCATCACCATCAATTTCATCAGCTGCATCATCTCTAAAAAATGACCGTTTGATCTGGACCATTTTCTGAACTGGAAAATGCATGTCCGTCAGAAATCTCAAGCCACTTTCTGAATCTGGAAAGGAACTGCTCAAATTGACTATCCATCAATAAATAACACATCAGTACTCCCTCCCAACCTGGGAGTCATCTCTTCCTTTTTCAATAAGGAATTAGTCTCCACGAGCACCTTCTTGAGTATGCAAACTCTTTCATCCTGGACATAAGATTTACCAAATGTTTTCTTATCTACTCGTATGTGGAGATATATATTGGAGAACCACTTTCTCCTTTTTGGACTTCATCACGGAGAATGTAATTCTTGATCTCAAATGTACTTTGGTTTTTCTGGAACACTGGTTTTCTCTGAATACTTCATATAACTCTGATCAATAAAGTATATCATTGTTGGATTCTTCTTTGGTTCCTGCTAGCTCACAACATCGTGGCAAGAGTCAAACTAGAACATATCCATGTGGCACTTCTTCTATCATCATGAGATCTTTGTCATGGATTGGAAATCCATCATCCTGATATTCTGAGTAATCATTTTGATACAATATTTTTGTTATAGAAAATCTTCACCACGCTTGTGTTGTGCATTGGAGGTTCTCCACCTAGTTGTCTTCTTCCATCTACATACAAGGGTCTCTTTCTAGTATACCTCAAACCCTTGAGGTTTCTCTTCATACGCTCTTTTTTCAATTTCTCTGGAGAACAGTCTTTGCATTCATATGATGTAGAGCTCCAACCCATGGATATCATAGATGATATAATGACTCATGTAGAGGTATGTCTGGTTTACTGGAACAAGTAATCATCATAGTCTTCTCCCTCCATCTGGGAGAACCTTTAGTTCTGGATCTTGCAATGCTTGCATTCATATACATTGTTCTTCATCAAAAATTTCAGTTCCTTTTCTTGATTTCTTTTAGTGAGTTCATATCAGGCTAGTAATCTTGTGATTCTCGATACAATGACTGGTTGTTCTGGCTTTTCTTTCTTTCTTGGAATGTTCATGTTCTTCCTCATGTTTTTATTTAGCTCTTGGGTCCATGGAGTTTCTTATAGATTACATTCCCTAAATATTCCACTTCTTCCTTTCATCATAGGATCATGGATGTGGATGGAAAACTAGGGATACTTTCGAAGAAGACTTCTTCTAAGGTCGAACTAAACACGTACTGCCTTTCATGGTTGCTACCATGGATATATACTTAATCATCTTCAATGGATCATAGGATTAGCTACCTCCTAATCCTTTCTTCATGTATGAGTGCATGTTTTTCTTTTGGAAATATATAATTAGTTCTCTCCATCTAACAAAGTCCATGCTTTTGTCTGCATCCTTATTGTCTTCTGCAAAGTGTCATAAGTATTTCTCCAATTCCCTCTTGATTGTTGACTTCTTTCTGTCTTTGCTTCTTCTAAGTTTCTTCAATATTGATTCTGACTTCGACTTATCTTGTAATAGCTTCCACGTGATTTGTTTGATTTATTTCATCCTTTCATGTGTATTATCTGACTTGTATAATGATAAAAATCCTTATCTTGTTGTTCTTCCATAGGTATAGTTCTTCTTGGAACATATTATCTTCTAAGAGATAGATATACAAGATATGTACAGAGACTATGCAAACAAGATATGTACAATAACTAAGAAGAGTATTGTTACCTTGCCTTAGAAGAAGAAATTTGTTTTATCCTGCTTGGTATTCTTTGTAGGTTCCTTTTCTTCGACAAATGATGCTTCGTGTGTCCCCTTCCTTTTCTTTAGCTAAGGAAAATGATTCTTGTAGTGACCATACTTTCAACAGTTGAAGCATTGTATTTCTGGCATGTCTTTCTCTTGATTTGGTTTCTTCCTTGAACCAAACTTCCTTTTGTTCCTAAAATTCTTGAATCTTGTTGTAAAGGCTTGATCATCACACTTTTTTTGGGGTTTCTCTTTTGCATTGATCCTTGATTCTTCCTGAGCACAGCAAGTCCAAAGTTATTCAAATGTAGGATACTCCTTCCTTGTGTTCATGCTTGCGGAAAATGCATCCCATGTCTTGGGAAGACCATTGAGTACTATGTTTACCAATTCCTTCTTTGAAATGATCTCTTCAATAGCTTGTAGTTGATCTCTTAACTAGAATATTCTCACAAAGTATGATGTTATGTTGTCATCATCATTCATCTTCATGTCACAAAGTTCATTCTTCAGACTCACTACTTGTCCAATGTTTCTAACTAAGAAGAGGTTTGTTAGGGCATCATACATCTTCTTTGATGAGTCAAGATGGGATATGTAGGGTATCAAGTGGTCTTTTATAGAGTCCACTATGATACCCATGGCATTGATGTCACTGTCTTTGAACTTTTTCATAACTGCAACGTTCTGCGGTTCTTTCTCTTTTCCTTCTTCAAACTCTGGTTTCACGATCTTTCCTTTCACGATATCCAACACTTTATTCTTGGCAAGGATGAGTTCAATCCTTGTCTTCCATGCTCTGAAGTTAGAAGCTCCATATAACTTGTTTTCTAACTTCATGGAGTAGGCCATGGCTTCTTTGACTTGGTCAACCCTAGATTTGACCAAAAACTCAAACTTGACGTCTTGGCTTGCTGAGAGTACCAGAAGATGCGATAGTCTAGGGTGCATTGGTCTATCAAAAAATTAGGTCAATCCCTTCACTTAAGGTGCCTCAACGAGAGGATTAGGATTTATGCAACTGCACCTACTAGTAACCCTAGTGGCAGTGCTTTGGTGACTGCTCCTGCTAGAAACCCTAGTGACAGTTATTCAACGAGCTTAATAACATTATGGCTATGCTTCCTTCCAACAGTTAGACTGAATGAAGGAGATGTGGGTCCATAACATGTTAGAATATGATGGATGTGCTCGTTTTACCATCGACAATATCACTATTGTCACCCTGCCACAAGCCAAAGCCACTCTCTGAACACCTTAATTTTGACAGAGAATCACTACGGAAGAAAACTCTAGGATAGATAGCCAAAAAAAGGGTAGTTCACCTTTCCCCAAGGATAGCGCACCAAACAAGAGCTGATTAGATAGTCCAAGCCAAAACCGAAATCTGCTAGCTGCAACAACAACTCTCCTCCAAACTTGCACACAAACTGGGCAACTGCAGTGTGCACAAGTGTTGCTCTGCAATTTTGAGAATGCCTGCCAAAATGAAGACTGACCTCCTGTATTTATACTAATTCTGGCTAACTACCTGAGCCGACTTCTTATTCTAGGTGTCTATTTACTTAGTATATAATATTTCTTCTGGATGACTTCTTCTCTTGTAGGCTAATAACCTAATACCAATTATCCTCTTGAGCCGACCTGTTTTCTAGGGTTATTAGCCAACTCATTAGGGTTTCTTCTTTCTTCCCAGAATATTCTATTCTCGTCAGATTTACATGTGGAGGTAAATACCTCCTGCAGCTACCATAATATTAACAGTTGGAAGACTGCGCACGTCCCTTCTCCCAATTCCCGATTTTGTAATTTCCTCGAATCGACGGTCTAGATCCCTCCATGATCCAATGATTGTTTCACGAGTTTTCTTGCCATGTGCACTTCCAAGAAGTTAAATTTCGTGCACTTACCTCTGGATCCAACGACTGTTGGTCCCCGTGCTCAGATCTAACAGTCCATATCTGATCTCCCTATATGTGTTCTTCTAAGAATTTGGGCGCAAGATTTGATGGCCATATATCTTCCTCTACAGCTGATCCGAAAATAGTTGTCACTCCCCCTCTTGAGTTTCCAAATTCTTCTGACTTAGAAGATTTCTAGGTATTCAAAGGCTTTGACCTTTGTTCCTCCCACAAGTCTATTTCTTAGACCTCATCTGTGCTTCTAGAAGGCGTTATCCCTTTTGAGATTTCTTGTCTTCTTCTCCTTCGACTCTTACGAAGTCCCTTCAACACTTAGCCGAGCTTTGGATCTGTGCACTCCTTGTAGCAGATTCTTATGCAAGACTTGGTTCTTGCGGGTAGTTGTGCATGCGTTGCAGCAGTCGCTTTGCACTCCTTGCAAAGGAAAAGTTTCATGCTATCTCTTCTAAGTTTCAAAATCGAAACATATTTCATCAACACACTCCTTGTGTTCAGTGTGCACACCTTTCACTCACTCAACAGAAGAGAAACAATTCTAACTTATATTGGCATTCACAGTTTCATCCATTCATAACAAAATTCATTCATTTATGAAAATCCAATAATAGAGAATTGCAAGTAGTAACAGTACTATGCATTTGGGTCAATTTTCCTCTGTCATATTCATTCAAAAGTAAATGGATACAAATAATATCAAAACAATAACTGGACATCATAGTCAACGGGATTAGATTCTGCCACAAGCAGAATTTGCATACAATGACTCACCAAAAAGGAGCACTGGAAAGATCCCATTCCAAATATTGTATGGAATGCAACCCAGGGGAGTATCTGATTTGAGAGACTTAGAACATAGTGAGATCAGGAGCACTGGAGAAGAAGACTTTGTTGCAGAAACTCCATAGCAAGATCAGAGGACAATTGTAGAACTCTAGCCAATAATACAAGCATAGAGTTGATCAACATCGCAGGGAGCTTCAATTTGAAGTAGGAGATAAGGTTCCAGGACATCTCATAAAGGAAAGGTTCCCTAGGGGAACATATAACAAATTAAAAATGAAGAAGATAACACCATGTAAGATCTTAAGGAAATTTGATGCAAATTCCTATGAGATTGAGTTGCTAGATGATGTGGGCATATCACCCATATTCAATGTTTCAGACCTGTATCCTTACAGAAAAGATGACACAGAGGAAGAAAAAAATCAAGAGAAGGTTAGGTGGGAGAAACAAATGCCTATAGCAGAAAAAACATAGATGGAGAAGATCATTGATCAGAGAATTGGCAAGAAGACCATAAGGAAAACCTATTTTGAATATCTGGTCAAGTCGAAAGGGCACTCAATAGAATATGCCAATTGGGAAAATGAAGCTGATATCCAGAAGCATGGAAAGTCGGTGCAGGATCTCATGGACAAGATGCCATGATTTTTTTTTCCAGGGGGAGTATGATGCAGGAGCATCGTCAGCGATCATGCGTGGTAGGAAAACTCAATGCCTAGGAATCATTTCAGAATCTCCAATGCTGGGAGTTACAGTGAATCATGAGATCAAATGCTTGGGAACAAAATGATCATGAGCGATCAGGGAGTTTCACTTCGAGTCTTGAATGTAACTGAACTTAGGTAGCAGTTAGGTTTTCGTTTTGGAGGTAGATGAGTAGTTGGGGGGGAACCTAAGGACCCTCAAAGTTAAATAGAGGTTTTGTATGGCCAAATGAGGATGTTGCGAGTTAGTAGGAATTTTGTGAGTTTTAAGTTATTGTTTTGATATTAGTTGTAGCCATTTACTTTTGAATGAATATGATAGAGGAAAATTGATCCAAATGCATAGTACTATTACTACTTGCAATTATCTGTTATTGTGTTTTCATAAATGAATGAATTTCGTTATGAATGGATGAAACTGTGAATGTTAATATAAGTTTCAATTGTTTATCTTCTGTTGAGTGAGTGCAAGGTGTGCACACCGAACACAAGGAGTGCGTTGACAAAATCTATTTCGATTCCAAAGATTAGAAGATATAGCATGAAACTTTCCCTTTGCAAGGAGTGCAAAGCCACTACTGCAAGGCATGCACAGTCACCCACAAGAACCAAGTCATGCGTAAGAATCTGTTGCAAGGAGTGCACAGATCCATAATTCGGCTAGGTGTCAAAGGGAGTCTGTAAGAGTCGTAGGAGAAGAAGACGAGAAATCTCAGAAGGGATAACGCCTTCTAGAAGCGCAGACGAGGTCTAAGAAACAGACTCATGGGAGGAACAAAGGTTGAAGTTTTTGAATACCTAGAAATATTCTAAGTCAGAAGAATTCGTAAACTCAAGAGGGGGAGTGACAATTGTGGTCATATTAGCTGCAGAGGAAGAGATCTGGTCGTCAACTCTCGCACCCAGATGCTCAGAAGAACGTGCAAAGGGAGATCAGATCTGGATCGTTATATCTGAGCGTGGGGACCAACAGTCGTTGGATCCAGAGGTAAGTGCACAAACTTTAACTTCTTAGAAGTGCACAGGGAAAGCAAACTCGCGAAACCCAAGTTTGTGATTTAATCGCAATCATTGGATAACAGAGGGATCTAGACCGTCGATTCGAGGCAATCATAGAATCGAGAATCGGGAGAAGGGAGGTGCACAGTCTTCCAACTACCCAAAATGTGAAATCCCGAAACACGAAGGAGAAATCAGGACCATCGGATCACATGAGTTGTGGACCGTTGATCTGACGTGAGTAGGACCCAGATTTTGGATTTTGGAAATTAGGAGGACAAGAAAACAAATCTTTCGGAGACGCGAAACGCGAAATCGTGAAGTGCTCGAGAGGTTGGCCCCAATTCATAGAGAGGGGTCACATCGTCGAAGGTTAAGGGAGGAGCTAGCACACGTTAAGCCCCACGTCAAAATTTCGGAAGTCAGAGAGTCGAGGTTGGCTCATATGCAAACACCTGACACGTGACATCATGATGCACCTTTTTGTTAGGTGCGTGGTCACAGTTGTGGTAACGTGAAGGAAGGGGCTTAGCCAGGGAAGAGATAGCGCTCATTTGGCATGGAGGTTTGAACAATGCTCAGGAGAGGGCCCGTGGGTCTCATACGACCTGGGCCATGAAAAAGAGGACCTGTGTAAAATATTTTTGGGTCTAATAGAGACCCAAAG
>SNQJ01S0098824.1:0-10219 GCA_010110895.2 Picea sitchensis | reverse complement strand
AAATATTAATGCAAGGGCACTAGAGTAGGAGAGACTAACGGAAGTTGCAAACAAACATCAAATAGTATATATGTATCATCCCTAAGGTAAACATACCTATTCTCGGAATAAACTGACTCAAAGCATGGTCGTAGTCCAATACATTGCAGATTCATGAAATTATTGACTAAGGATATGGCCACCAAAGATACAATGTGGATCCATACCTCCATGATATGATCTGATCGTAGCCATGAAAAAATACAAAGTGGAGCTACAATATGACAAAAATATATCCACGTACCAATACAAATTGGATCTATGTGACAATATACATATCAGTAAGATTGGAAACATGATGACGATACTGGAATCTTCCAAGTACTCAAACAATCTCCATCACAACCTGAGGTAGGCACATAACATAGGTGCATTCCTAGGATCTTTGTCCTGATCTCGAGGTATGAATCTAGCCATGTGAATAGATTTATTGATTTCAAACATTGTAGAAACCACTTGATTACCGTTCATTTAATGAATATCATTAACAAGTGTGAGGGAAATCACTAATGATGACAATGACTCCCAAGGTACCCTATTACATTCCAACAAATGTGAAAAAATGAGCTGAAGTCAAACATTCGTGGAATCATTCGATCAGAGGCCAATGATGTAAACCTACTATCAAAGGTGAGGAGACATGTCATTGAGGCATGCAGGTTTCAAGGTACTAATTGGTTTCTAAGTCTAATTCCTAGACAATGTGTTGACGTCGACATGAATAGACTTGTCGAAGGAGGGCCATGATGTTTTCCCTATCATCAACATGAAATTGACATAGGAAAGTGATGTAAGATGATAGATTAAATGAGTGTGGAATGACACAAGGATGAATGATGGTAATACTGTAGAGTGGTTGGTTCAAAGTGAAACTTCCCTTGAACATTGTGAGGCGCGACAAGTGTATTGGAAACATTGACTCGATGAGTACTAAGAACATAATGTGATGATAATCAAAGCAATCTTTGACTAGAATGAAAAATTATAATGACACATAGAGTTGGTATGACTCAGAGACAAGTAGATTACCCAATTGTAAGACAAGATGAAAACATATGCCATGTTTAAGGGCGACAACTAGCAACTTCCATAATGATTTCCAGAACTCGACCCAATTCCTTCAATTTCCCCCCCACCATGATTGACAAATACCTCTTTGTTTTTTAACGAGCTTGAGGAGGATAGCATATGCTCAATATAGCTCATATCCAATAAGTCTCTCATCACATGTTTAACGAACCTGAAGAAGGAGGGGTTTGGTCATGTATGGGTCCTTCAATGCATAATTTTATGAGCCCAAAGAAGGAAATATCGATGGTCTTTTCATGTTTAGAGAGTTTGAAAATATCTTAAAGATGACTCCAAGGATGTTCTTTTTCGTAAATTTATTCCCCCAAGCCCAAAAAAGTGTAAAACAATACAAGGGAGAACTCTTCTAGTCGAGGTTGGCTAGAGTATTTATTTTTCATAATTATTCCATCTAGTTCGAAAAATGGTTAAAATTATACCGAATAGATTCCCTTTCAAACCTTTTAACGAGTGTGAAAAGAAACAATATCACTCCACAACCTTTTCATGTTTAGGGATTTTGAAAAGAGTTTAAAGGAGACTCCAAAGAGTTCATTTTTCCTATAGTTTTTACGAGCCCAAAAAAGTGATAAAAATATGCTCGGTTGTTTGCTTCATTTTTTAACGAGCTTGACACAGAAATAAAACTGTGATCGGGGTAGGTTTCATTTTTACACAAGATTGAAACAAAGAAAAAATATGCTTGGGGTAGGTTTCATTTTTACACAAGCTTGAAACCAAGAAAAACTATGCTTGGGTGTCCATTTCATTTTTACATGAGCTTGAAACAAAGAGTGAAATTGTGAACAGAGTGATACCCATTAGTGGGTTTTCCTCTAAACCTGATGTCCATAGGTTGGTACTTTCCCCCTAGTATAATAGACAAAGGCTAGCGAATTAACTACAACATGATGCCCAGATACTGGAGACATGCCCTCCAAGCTTCATTTTTTCACCATAGGGGGAGGAACAAAAAGGATCAACTGACACATGCAGAATAAATAAAGGTTTAGTTATAATATCTAGTAGAATAATTGACTCATTTGGAGGTGGGTCCGTTTAATTTTTAAACAATCTTGACATGAACAATGAACCATGCTGCTCATGGGATTTGTTTCATTTTTTAACGAGCTTGACACAGAAAAAGAACTATGCTCGTGAGTGTCTATTTCATTTTTTTATGAGCTTGACACGGGAAAATAACTTCACTCGTAATCCTTTGTTTCATTTTTTAACGAGCTTGATACAAGAAAAGAACTATGCTCATAGTCATTTGTTTCATTTTTAATGAGCTTAACACAGGAAAAGAACTATGCGTGTAGTCGTTTGTTTCATCTTTTAACGAGAATGACAAAGGAAAAAAAAAAACTTTGCTTGTAACCCTTGACCATGGCTTCCAAGAGGTATTCATGAGATGAAAGAACAACACTCTGAAAGGAATACATGTCAAGGGACTCAGTAGGGGTAACGAGGGGAAGATCAGGTTCCAAATTCCCTATTGATTGGTTCACCATGTCAACTACCGGATCTAAGTCTAAAGAAGGCGAGCATACAAAGAGAGGCTCCTTCTCATTCAGAGTTGAATGCATGGGATATGATGCCACATAATTAACCTGTTGTGGATGGAATACCATTTTCATATAAGGAACATGCAATGGAGTCATATGTTTATTAGTTAGATCAGGATCAACGAATGAAAGTTGTTCAATGGTCAAGATGTTTCCATTATGAGGGAAATTCATCACTTGAAAGTGTGTGGACACAAAAAAATTCATAGCGTAGACATAGTCCCGCCCAAGGAGAAAATTAAATTCCAAGGGACCGTGGAATATAATAACATGAATACACATAGTTTTCCCTCCTAAGGTGATGGGAATTTGAGGAAGGATCCCTAAAGGTTTGCTAGGTATTCTATTAAAATACCACAAATGATGGGTCACCGACACAAGCTAAGGGGAGACCATTCTTACCAAGCAGTTGAGGATAAAATGTTGACAAAAGCGCCTTTGTCAACAATAGTTCTATGTACTGTGATCTTATCGCAAACATGCACAATAATTTGGAAGGAAGGAAGGTGAGGCTCTATCAGACTATTCCAATCAAAGGAAATGACCTTAGTATTTGGAGGGGGTGTCGTTGAAACAGGTAAAATGACCCATTGTTTGAAGTAACATGAAGTGGAAAGGAAGAAATGGGAAATATCCAATTCACTCTCCAAGGGAAGAGTGAGATAGATAAGATATTGTATTGGGCTGACCACTTTATTAACTTCACTCTCCAATGGGAGAGTGAGATCGACTGAGGATGGAATTAGATCGACCACTTCATCAACCAATGGTTGGTTTGGAGAAGGTTCATGGGAAGCAAAATGTCTTCCAATAATTGTGAAGCTTCATCCATAGGAGGGAAAAGGTAAGTGCGATGCATTTCCATGCATAACCAACAAGTAATATTGACTTGACCCATTTTTCCCCAAACCTTATGATTATTTTTTGATGGGTTATCAGCAGCATGACCTGTAGTGGATTCCAACATGGGTTGTTGAGAACCCTGAGACCACACTTCTAAAACCTTGGGAATACTAGGGAAATTTTTAATAAGGTGGTCACCCTTACAAATCCTGCAAGGTAATTTTGGCCTATGACGTGTGTTGGTAGACTTGTCAATATCATCAACACTCCCATCATGATTATTTGTGGCTGGTTGATTTCCCCCTTGCTTATTTTTGTTCTTCTTTTTCTTCCCTTTCTTATTATTTTGAGCCTCCTAGTTACTAGTATTCATACTTTCACCAGGCGAAGAAGAAAAAAGGGAAGATGACACAATGGGAAAAGAAGGCAAAGGGTCAACATGAGGTAGATTTTCTTGGGGCGTAGGGATTGCATTCAAAGCATCGGGAGCATTCGGGATCACTAGAGTGGAAAACAACCATATTGATAATCCTATAGTGAATCTAGGAAGACTCAATGTGGCAATGTAAAGAGGACCAACATTTCCAAAAGAAGGAAAAATATAAGGTTCCTCGTGAAAAGGGCTCCTTGGTTGGTAGTCCCAGGAAATGTTTCCATAGAAACATACTTAACTAAGGTCGCTAAATCAAGGAGCGCACACTACCAAAGTCCCTATAATATAAGAGAAAGCAAACAACTCACTTGTAACAGGTAAAAAACAAAGTAAGGATCTTTCAGAGACGTGAGATGAGGCCGTCAACAAAGATACGAGAAACATTTACCCCAACCTCCACCTATTAACCCTTCTTGGTGCAAGAAACCCTCTCTTCATGGGATTACCATCCAAGGGTACTGAAAGTGTGATACAATGTTTTCCTCGGGTACCGTGGGAAACCCCCCATAGTCACCTCTTTAGATACCTAGGAAATGTTACTAGGGTTACCAACTCGCAGTCGGCCTCTAGGGAGCGGGGGGGGGGTATAGTTGGCAGTCTGGACCAAATGTATGGGAAGGATAAAAAAAATTGAAGCTCTTCTAGAGGAATAAAAGCAAGTGGATCGATAATACTCCTGAGGACCTCGAATGGATTCGGGATTCATGAAGCACCGAGACCAAATGAACTAGTAACACTCTAGAAATCCAGTGGATCGTTAGATCTCATAGATCTGTGCGGAAGTTAAGGATGATCTATGAAAACTCAAGAGGGTAACGATCAGATGTATTTAGAGGAACAGACGGTGGAAAATTCATCGAGAAAGTACTGAAATCCTGTGAATCGTCGGATCATAAAGTTCTACGCTGATGTTAAGGATGATCCTTCCCAAGCTTAGGAGGGTAGCAACCGTTGGATGAGGAACCTCCGAAATGCGAGAAGAACAGGTGGGACCTGCATTTCAAGGTTTTCGGGGTTTCGGACTTTGCGAGTTTCAATCCTCAAACATCAACTCACAACAACTTGCGAAAAGAGAAAAGGGACGAGTGGGACCCGCCTTTCAGGGTTTCAGGGTTCAGAATTTCGTGAATTCAAAGCCTAACCTCTACACCCCAGAACTCCCAAAATCGCGAAAAGTGAAAAAGAGGAAAGGTGGGACCCCCTTCGGGATTTCGAGATTCAGAATCCCGTGACTTCAAACGCCAAGCCTTTACACACCAGAACTTCTGAAATCATGAAAAGTGAAAAAGAGGAAAGGTGGGACCCGTAATTTCAGGATTTTGGAACTCGGGGTTTCAAATGTCAAACAACAACGCAAACATATCCTGAAGCTTCGAAAAGGTAAGGTGGGACCCAAAATTTCAGGATTTCAGAACTCGAGGTTTTGGGGTTTCAAATGTCAACAACCGCACAAGACATTTGCTGAAGTTTCGAAAAGGTAAAGTGGGACGCACTACTTCAGGATTTCGATATTTACGAACACATGGTGCATAAACACAAAAGAAAAAGAAAAAGCGAAAATCGAAAAGTGGAATCTTCAGGGTTTCGGGATTCGGAACTTCGTGAGTTCAGAATCCATACATCAATATACACGAACCTCTGAAAGGTGAAAGGGAAGTTGGACTAAGTGTTCCTATCAAAAATTTAAGGAAATAAAAACAAACGCAAAGGGAGAGAGAGCTCCTACTGTAACTCTTCACACTAGTTTCATCACTCCTTGGTCTTTAACCTTTGCGAGTATTCTCAAACTTTGTTTTTTTTTGGGAGAAATCTTACTTTTGTTTCTAGGAGACTGAGGGTGTAGAAGGATACGATATACCTTTACTTCACATAATTGCGAACGCCTAAGGACTTAGGAAATTTACACGCACAAAGGGACACAAAGGGTAAAATTCTTTGTATAGGGTAAATTCTATAATATCCACTCAAAGCCTCTTTTAAATCAATGCATTAAACGTCAACAATACTAGATCTATGCGTCTATGAAAATACATAGTTAAGAATATCATTCTATCAGAGTTTGGTAATTATAATTTGATGTTCCGAGGGATCTAAGTTTGGTTTTCTGGGGGTTTAACTACCAAGAGGACCTGCCCTATTGACATTAAGCTCCTCCTTTCCTTACTTATAGGAATATAAATTACAGGTGCATCCATCTAGCATTTTACTCACAAGAGGAACAATTTTCCAAAGTTTGGATGTTTATTCCGAACTTCACGACGACAGACAAAGTAAAACTACAAACAGACTTCATCTTCCATTACCAGTAACTCTACTTCGACAGATAGATATGAACATTCCAGCAGATGAATTACAACTATATATATATATATATATACGGATTTCCTTCACATAAATTTCTCATAACGAACATAAAGAAAGAAGAGGAATCATTGCAGTTCCATTTTTTTCAATCAAATACAATGCATCAGATATCAAATCATTTAGCAGAGAATGGAAACTATTCTAGTTCAGATTTACATGATACATGACATCGGATGAAAATATATCCAGTCATAATAAAAAGGGATAGATCAACATATCTGAATCCAACCCACTAGAAGACAAAGGGAACGACCATGTTCCTCCCAACCGTAGAACAGGGCAACCAAATCTACTTTCCCGATTCACCCCCTAGCCTGACCATGAATCCATGAGGGCAAACTTGGAAACTCCTCCTCAGCAGTGTCCTTCAATTCCAACAGTTCTCCTCTTGCCTCACACTTACTCAACAGTGTTCATAACAGCAAGACAATTCTGTTTCAACAAGCTCCTCTTGCCTCACACTCAATCCGCAGTGTTCATAACATTAAGGGAGCTCGAGAATCCTTTCCCCCCGCATACTTGGCAGCGTCCTGCCTCCTCACATATGCTATTTATCCATTTTTGCCTAGGTCTTTTCCCTCCTTTGGGGATTTTCACATCTTTTCTTAATCCCTGATTTTCAGGGGCTGCCAGTGGCCAAATCTCTGATTTTCCACTTGTAATCATCAGCCCAGGGGAAATTCCAACTTGTTCCCCACTCATGGAGTCATGGTCAGCTGATTTTAACATGGTTGTTCCATTTGTCCTGCAGTTAATATAATTATTATGTTGTGATACAAGTGTCATAGTCAAATAGTTAGTTGGGTCCAAATAGATCTCTACCCAACAGTCACAATAATTAAATACAATTATTAAATTCGAAATTCGAAATTGCCATAAATGGAAAAAAAATTCCAGATTCGAATTTGCCAAAAACAAAAATAAATTTCTAGCACATAAAAATATTTATTTTGGGGGGATGTCACATCCTTTCCCCCTTCAGTAAAACACTGTCCTCAATGTTCCTTCCTTTCTTGGAATAGGTTTGGATGAGATTTCTGCAAATCTCCCTCCAATTCCCAAATGGCCTCCTCAGTACTAAAGTTCTTCCATTGCACCTTTACCTGAGCAATGGCTCTGTTCTGAAGTGTTACTTCTCTCCGGTCCAGAATGTGCAGGGGTTCCATCTAGAAATTTCCCTCGGGTTCCACCTGCACCAAGTTCTAATCAATCATATGAGTAGGGTCATGAATATACTTTTTTAACAAAGAAACATGAAATACATTATGAATTCTTAGATTAGCTAGAAGTGCAAGCTGATATGCTATGGGTCCAGTTCAAGTTAGTATCTCGAAGGGCCCACAAAACCTGGGTGCCAGCTTGGCACAGTTCCCCAACTTCAACGATCTTTTTTGGGCTTTGACCTTCAAATAAACATGGTCTCCCACTTGAAATTAAAGGTGTCTTCTTTTCTGATTCACATAGCTCTTATGTCTGTCCTGTTCTTATTTCAAGTTCTGTTGTACTTTCTTTACCATGTTCTCCATTTCTTGGAGTATCTCTGGTCCAACCATGAGTCTGTCAGTCGGGTTATCCTAGCTAATTGGAGTTGTACACTTTCTGCCATACAGTATTTCAAAAGGGCTCAACTTAGTCAAAGTTTGGTACCCATTTTTATATGTAAATTCCACCAAGTGTAGGTAGTCTTACCACTTGTTCGGTTTTGTTCTTGCATACATGCGGAGCATATCTTCTATGATTTGGTTTGTCCTTTCGGTCTGTCCATCTGTTTGTGGATGATAACTCGTGCTGAAATTCAAATTAGTATTTAGCCCTGCAAACAATTCCTTCCAAACAACGGATGTGAATTTTATGTCTCTATCTGAAATCACCATTTTAGGAATACCATTCAGTCTAAAAAGTGTCCTTCATGAATATTTTATCAATTTTAATAGCTTTAAAAGTAGACTTTACAGGAATAAAGTGTGCAGAATTACTGAGTTTATTGATTACAACCATGATAAAATAATTTTGTTTCTGAGTTTTAGGCAAACCTGTGATAAAGTCAAGTGATATGGTCTCCCATTTCCATTCTGGTACTGGTAATGGTTGTAATAGGCCGGCTGGATGCTGGTGTTCAGCCTTAACCTGCTGGCAATCTTGGCACCTAGACAAGTACTCTGTTGTTTCTCCCTTCATATTAGGCTAGTAAAATAGTTTTTTGAGTGTTGTTATTGTTTTCTGGTAACCTGGATGGCCAGAGTATGGTTTCTTATGCACTTCGTCTAAAATAGTTAATTTTAGCTTTGCTGAATCTAGTACGTAAAGTCTGTTTTTAAATCTTAATAGTCCCTCCTTGTCGATACTTATATCCGGTTCATCTGATTTTGTGACACTATTTTGCAATTCCACCATCATCTTAGTGTAATTTTCGTCATTAACACCTGTTGTTCTTATTCTTTGTTCCAGATCACTTTCTGCTCTGCTGATATTTATCTCAAATAACCCATGGATTTTGCAGCTTAAAGCATCTGCTACTTTATTTTCCTTACCCTTGATATGTTTGACTTCTAAGCCAAATTCTCTCAAGAAGGATAGCCACCTTGCTTGTCTCGCATTAAGGTCTGGTTGGTTAAACATATATTTCACTCCGCTATTATCTGTCAATAGTAAGAATTTTCTGCCCATGATATAGTGTTGCCACATTTTTAAGGCATGTATTACTGCTGCCAATTCTAAGTCATGAGTGACATAATTTCGCTCGTGTTCCTTTAATTTCCGGGATTCATAACAAATCACATGCCCTTCCTGAGTTAGAACACCGCCTAACCCCTATTTACTTGCATCAACGCATACTGTGAAGTCTTTATCTGGGTTTTCTACCTTCAAGATGGGCGTTGATGTCAATAATTATTTTAGCTTGTTAAAACGGTCTTGACACTTTTGCGACCAATTAAACTTGGTCCCTTTCTTTTGTAATGACGTGATAGGGTAGGCTATCTTGGAGAACCCTTCTATAAATCTGTGATAATATCCAGTGATTCCCAAGAATGACCGGATATCTTCCAAATCCTTAGGTACTGGCCATTCCATAATGGCTTTTATCTTTTCCGGGTCCACGACAATACCTTCCGAGGAAATGACATGTCCTAAATATTGTATTTATTTTTGATAGAAATCAGACTTGTCGAATTTTGTGTATAGTTTGTGTTATCACCCCATAAATTATGGGAATCAACTTATGACTTGGATATTATAGATTATCTGTATCTAGTGTTTTATTGGCAATTGATTTTTCATTTTTGCAAAAAGAAAAGAAAAAGAAAAGAGGGCAAAAAATAATTTAAACAAAGCCCCATGAAATAACAGTGACTTGGTCATACCTTTCAAGCATGATCAAGTCCTTCTAAATTTTCAATGTTGATAGGCTAGTGAATGCATCTGATCAGACTGTCTAATCCTAGTCAGATAGCCCATAGGTTAGAACTAGTGAATACATCTGATCAGACCATCTAATCCTGGTCAGATAACCCTTAGGATAGAATTAGTGAATAAGTCTGACCAGACTGTCTAATCCAGGTCAGATGTCCCTTAGGAAAAATAATGTCTTAACCCAACAGTTTAATCTGGGTTATTTGTCTTGCGAAACTAGGTCGGGATGTAGATTAATTGCTTTGCTTGCCTTGCCCAAGTAAAACCCACTCGAAGAGAATTCTACATCAAGTCTTTCCTTGCCTTAGGATAGTTGGAACAAGGTCCCCTTGGTGGTGTCTATGAAAAAATTGAATAAAACCCATGAGAAAGCGCTAATCCTAAGTTTTGCCTACACATGACATTTGCCGCTCCCGACCTATGCTTCGTTCACCTTTCAATGGTCCAGATCACAGCGCTTGGATCTACGGTTCATATAGCATTCCGGACCCTC
>SNQJ01S0098821.1:36462-52278 GCA_010110895.2 Picea sitchensis | reverse complement strand
TTCAAGTCAAAGAAATACTAGAAAACAAAAAAAAGTACATTACAAATATAATCAAGGATTAAAATGAAAAAAATAAATTGCACAATAAATGTACAATTTATTTTTTATCATAAAAAAACATTAATTTTTTTTCTTTTTTCTTTTTAAGTCATTACAAATATAATCAAGGATTAAAATGAAAAAAATAAATTGCACAATAAATGTACAATTTATTTTTTATCATAAAAAAAACATTAATTTTTTTCTTTTTTTCTTTTTAATCATATCACTTTCTAGAAAATATCCACATTCTCTACTTATAATTTATAATTAAAGAGATTACAAAGCAACGAGAATCAATATTCCGTATTAAAATTAGAATTGTTAGCTTTATGAAATCACTTTATTACTAAGCTAACATGTATAATATCCATACTCTAGGAGGAGGAAATCACCATATCTTTAGCTTTTGCTTTATCCTTTGAAAGGAGAAAATAATATAATTTATTGAAAACAAATATAATTTATAATTAAAGAGATTACAAAGCAACGAGAATCAATATTCCGTATTAAAATTAGAATTGTTAGCTTTATGAAATCACTTTATTACTAAGCTAACATGTATAATATCCATCCTCTAGGAGGAGGAAATCACCATATCTTTAGCTTTTGCTTTATCCTTTGAAAGGAGAAAATAATATAATTTATTGAAAACAAATATTATAGATATACACTATGGACATTGTTGGCGTGTGGTGGGTAGACTTGGGGTTAATCATTAATAAACCAACAAAACCCTTAGACATCAACCCTTTCAACATCACCTGCAAACAAGTGAAGTCTCACCTAAGTTATCTAGAGGGGTTGTAGGAACCAAGTTTCTACAGTGGAGGAAAGTGAGGCATTCAACATGACCACACTATGAATTATCCATTCATATACTTTGTGTGCAATTCCCATTACTTAACCTCTAATTATCATGCAATATACCCTCTGTGCAATGTTACTCCACTTAACATTCATTCATTCAGAATTAACTTTAGTGTGCATGACCATAACAACATATATTGGTGACATATTCAGAATACTAAAAATTCACCACATTTTCGCAGTAGACGCAAACAATAAACATATATGTACTAACCATCCATCATATGCATCAAAAGCATAACACATGAAAGAAACACATCAAGACACAAGGTTTTAACGTATTTCACCCCAAACTGAGCTATGTCCAGAATGACTGGATTCTTATTTTATTCATTCACAATCTCCTTACATCTACGCATTGCGCTTACAAAAAAATATATATCAATTGAAATTACCCATTAACCTGCATAATCCGTTCTATTGTAGTGTGATCCTAACTCCCGAAAACCTGAGTCATGACTCAAAACACCTGAACACTTAGTCAATTGTTCACTATCCATTCTTGACTCAAGCTCTCCTTATACCTAAAACCCATTACATATTTATAGTATTTTATTAGGGATAATCCCATTACAACATGGTTACGAAGTGGAAAAAATGTCCTAAAACTTCCTAACTAACTCTCGTTTCTTGCGCGCTGACTCTTGATAATGCACTAGCGACTTTTTGTGTGTGTTGTTCCTTTGCCAAAATGTCGCATGATCTGCTTCTGCGTGATTTCCAAAACTTATTCAAAATAACCTACTCCATTAGGCCCCAAACACTTACATGTAGCTCATCCCAAGCCACTTCAGGTCTGCTTCCATGTTGCCAAAAATTTCTGTAATGTATCTCTGGATGTTGCAACTTTTTCTTTGACTTGGGTTTCCTCCCTACACAATTTCTTTGGCCATCTCTACAGTTTTATGAGTCTTTACTTTTTCAGTACTTTCCTATATTGTCTCCTTGAATATAACTTGATTAGATACTAATTTCGCTGCCACCTTGTAGTATTTTTCCTGTAAGGTATCGATATTTTGTGCATGATCCTACTGCTCTTACTTTTGTTTATTCATCTCTAAGTATATATTTTGGTTTTCTGGAATTGTTGTTACCATCTCTGCTCATTGTAATGTACTCATGACTTCCTTGAAATTTTGCACCTTGTCCTGTGGAGCTTGTAAATTCTATCCAATCTCCTACAGATCCACGTCTTCAGTCAACTACGTCCAAGCTCCCATGCTTTGTGCATATGGTTTTGTACATTATTCTTTTAAGATTCCAATATTCTCTAAATTTGTGGTCGTTGACATCTCTCTTTGCTCCCTTTTCTCTAGGGGAGAGCCTAGTATCTATCTTGATTCTAAGTCGTCGATCTTAGTTCAAAATTCTTGAATGTATTTTATCATCTTTGTCACCTCTTCCTCCAATGGGGAATCTTCCTCCCTAGGTACTTCTGTAATAATGATATACACCCACTCGACTGCCTGTTTCACTCTCTTTTCTCATTGCATGGCATCGTCTCGTTCCAAACTAAGTTGGTCGTATTATTCTTGCAACATGTCTTTATCTTTGATTGTCTTTGTCAACTCCATTGAGGTTGACACTACGTGATCTTAAAGTGCCTATGTCAGACTCATTTGTAATCCATATAAGACTTTGAACAACAACTAATATAACACTAAGTCAATATGACTTAGTTCCTTATCTTCCTCTTTCAATTATGTCGTGGGGAACTCTAAGGCTCCTATCACTATCTTCATTACTCATATTTATCTTGATATGATAGATGTCATATGTTGCACCTGAGTTGTCTGAGGTGTATTCTCTGCTTGCTCTTGTTTTCCTTTTTGTACCATTGCAAGTTTCATGGTCTCCAAAAATTATCGCAACAAAACAATCTGTTCTTGCATATCTGAATGCCTTTCTTCTTCTTGTTTTGTCATGCGCTCAAAAACTTCATTTGTTTCTTCCTTAACCTAATCTGCAATCTTATCCAAGTCATATTTTGTGTGGGATTGAACGATTGGTTCCCTTATATCTTTCCTTTTCTTGCATTGTGTGCTTTCTTTCCCCGTGTCTACATATTTTGTCTTCTCTCTCGTGTGCGGGATTGTCTTTTGTGTTTTTCTTCTTGTGCCATTTCCTTCGTTGTACCAGTCTTCATTTTCTTCATCATGTATTTCTTCTAAATTGGGGCTCTGTGTCTCTAGTTGCTCTATCTTTGTCTTTGTTGCTGGGATATTCCAATCATCATCCCAATCTTTCATTATGTGTCCCATATCTTCTTCAATTACTCGATATCGTCTAGGAAACAAATTTTGGATTGGATACTTCTTCACTTGGATATACATATGATGGCACCCTACCTTAAAGTGTGCAACTAGCTTGTATGCTTCTACCACCTATGGTGGTATGCATGGTGTCCTCTGACTTATTTCCATAATGACCTCCTTATAGATGTAGAAGTTAATATTTTTTTCTAGTTGTCTCTCCTTGTGCATAGTATGCCACAAATTCATGTACCTTGCTTCTAAGCATGGCTTATTTGTTGTTGACAAAAATTGTGAGTCTTTTGTCTCTCTCCAAACTAGTAATTCTATCAATATTAACAACAATGCGTAGTGAAATTACATACGTTTGTCTTACGCTTCTCAGCAATATATCTGGAATGGGTTGAATAGGAATGTATCCCATCTCATCTACACACCTTAGGCACATGTTTCTACCACTGCTATCACTCCTATTGGCACTTGATCTCTATGAAACTTTCTCAACAA
Organism: Picea sitchensis; assembly: GCA_010110895.2. Taxonomy (NCBI): domain Eukaryota; kingdom Viridiplantae; phylum Streptophyta; class Pinopsida; order Pinales; family Pinaceae; genus Picea; species Picea sitchensis. Next base: position 48,610 of record SNQJ01S0098821.1, on the reverse strand, counting down.
TTTTCAAGATAAAACTTGCGTTGAAAAATTGATGGAGTTACCATTGATACTTGGCACATCGAGTTTGCATACTTCTCTAAACATACCAAACTTCTCCTTCATCTTCATTGACAATGATTTTTCATTTGACTTTCCAACCATAGGTATCTTCCATGAATGCATTTATCTCATTGCAACTACCAAAACGTGGGATCTATAACAAATTCATGATTCCCTATTTTTCCAATCATGTTGCCTATGGATTTGTATCAACACTGATAAATGATGTCTATGAATTAATGAATGTCCTCAAATTTTTTTTGGGGATAAGTCTGGGAACTTATTCTCGTCAGACAGGTCATGATATGTGAACTTTAGACTCAACATTTGTGACGAGGAAAATCTCTCTATGGATAGGGTGAACCACAACAGACAGGTATGCCTATATAAATTGACTCAATTCCAACATATGCTATATAAACTAATGTGCAAGAGCAGTAAGAAAGAGGCTTACCTCCTCCAAACGTTTGATGATGTCCACCATTGAGCACTTTAGACCAAAGCTTTATACCTGCAACAAGTTCTCAACAAACAAGCGAAGCAAGCATATAGTGATGTATAATAGTTTAGCACATTAGATAGCATAATCCATCAAAATACAAAACAAACATGCCCATGGATCATAACAAAAATATTTGCAAGATATCAATTGGACGAGAAAGGCGTATTTCTATAAATAAATGATCAACATAAGTGAAAACATTATAGACTTCGGTGTCGACATGGTTTAGAACCAAGAAACCGAGTTCCTTCCAACTGGACCTCCACCACTTCAATCCTCCACGAAAGGCAAGCTCATATAAGGGAGACAAAGAGGTTCTCCATCAATAAGGGAAGATATTGGGGGTTGAACACTGTGTTTAGAATTAAAGGACAAAGGGATGCAGAATCAATAATGAAGTAATAATTTCTCCAGAGTAATTTTTCTCTTGAAGTTGAATTCTCTCCTCCTTTCCATAGCTTGGAATTGGCTTCTTTATAGCCTTCAAAATGCAACTGAAGGGCCGATTCAGAAAGTTTCCAGTATATGGAAGGCCAAGGATCAGAGTTCTCATGTCGTGACATGGAAACTCGACATTTAATTTTGATTTTCTGGCACAAATACTTATGTACGCGAGTTATAGTGGAGTAGCTAGCATATACATTTGCTGTATATCTTTCAAGGTGCATACAAGTGGAAAAATATTTTTTTTTGTCTCTGGATTATCAATCAGGGAAAGTAAGTCTGCATGGGGGAATGGAATAAGGCCCTCTTTACAAGATTGCATAGGGTGAGGTAAATCCTGCTATAACAGATGCCCCCTAATGTGTGAGGTCAAATGAGAATCTGCGATGGACGAAATACATTATAAATAACACTGAAGTGGAGTGCCAGAGAACCAACTAGACGAACTCGATCACTCATTACATTTTGTACTGACTTTGCATACATGGATGCCAAAATACATTGCAGATCTATGTGAAAAATATACCAAATAAGTGTCTGTGGCCATGAATAGGAGAATACAAATGGGGTTACATGCCAAAAAGTTGTCATAGTCACAAACAAGGCCCAGTAGAATCAATCTCAAAACCAAAATGAAGATATTTGTATACCATGGAGTACAATATGATCTCCCATGATCACTGAAGTCGTATAGGTACTGGTCCAAATGAAAAGGAGGCAACAAATCAGGAAAGATGCGGCACATAATGATGTCTTCAAGTCTTCTACACAATCCGCCAAAGGTGCAAGTCTACATCATGTGAATAAAGGAGTTGAGGTCGAACACAATGAGACATCATTTGATTACCGGTCATTGATGTATACCGTTAACAAATGCGAGACAACCTATCGATAATGAAAGTAGGTATCAAGAATGAGGGTGTGATCAAGAGAGGATTGCAACGACACTACTTTCCTGTCAATCAGAGGAACAAGGTTTTGGGAAACCACAAACACCTCAGAATCCGATGGGCCCTTAGGCGAGCCCCATTATTCTGGTATCCCAGCTGTGGCTAGACATAAATGAGTAATATGAATTCCTTCACAAGTCCTACAAAGTAATTTAGGCTTATGTCTGAGGTGTTTGTGCTTCTCAATGACCCCAGTGTCGTCCAAGACGGTCGATGGCATACTATCAATGTGACAAGAAAAGGTGGGGGAGTCATCTCCTACATGGTGCTCAGAGGTCAAAAATGTGGCATTGATATAACTGTGGCAACCAAAGTGTTTCCTCTAGCATGACTAGCAGTGGCCGGGTACGGGTTGTCAACATAACTTGTAGAAGTTGTCGACCCATCTCCAATATGACTGGAAGAGGTTGGTGATGGAGCTCCAGTATGAATGAAAGTGACTGGACTAACGATGGATTGTAGCATTTGATGCCAAGGTCCAGGGAAAGATTGACTTTGAAACATTGCAGGCCAGGAAGGATCTTGGTTTACCCCCTGTCCCTGTCTGGAAAGGTAGTATCCTCCATTTAATTGATTCAGAGAAGTCTGAACGGGCATCATCACCGAAGTCTGTGAAAATATGGAAGTATGATAAGGATTATTCGAGTGAGAATATATTTTGCCCCCTTTTGAAGGGGAGCCGTGAAGCAGGTAGCCCGAACCGTAAAATTGATTCTCCCCATATGAAACAACAGGGGATACATGAGGACTCACCATGGAAAAAGTGTTCAAAGGAACTGACATGGCAGATGGAGGATACATGGACAGGGTGTAGTAGGTAGAATAAGCACCCATCTGAGTATTGGCTCCTGAAAGAGCATAACTAGGATTGGATTCGTAAGAGGGGAAGTTCCAACCTCCCATTGTGAAAGCGGGTTGAGGGACATGGCTCATATCAAATGAAGATGCAAGGATTGGGCCATGGTGCCCTCAGATCCAATGCTAGGATTCATATAAGTGGACCAGGGATAGGATCGCGAGGGGGAAGGCATATCAACGGGAGAATGACTAGTGTCCCAAGGCACGGACTAAGTACCAAAGTTTTGCATACCATTATAAGAAACATGAGGATTTGTCCCCATGAACTAAGTGGGCATCATGGGGTAAGTAGCAACAAACGAGGGAGCCAGAAGGACTCCACTATCCATCATGAGGGCTTAGTATAGGCACTTTAGGCCAAATATTAAGCAAATATCACTCCAAAAGTGAAATGACCAATATGTATGCAAACAGGGTAAAGTGGCTAAGTGGCCTCCCTCCAAAAAGAAGGTATGTCTCGTCCAAGAGGGACATGAGACTCCCTGCTAAAGATCGGAGGTAGAAGAATCAGTTATAGGGGCCCTGATGGGCTTAACAACCACTCAGTCAGATCCCCCGGGAGAGGTAATCCTCCCTAAAGGCTATGTGTTGTCCGACCCCTATCTGACCCAGGGTACTAGCAGAATAACCCCTGCAAGTAACCTATGAGATACCTAAGTCAAGTAACTAATAAACCACAGTATAACTAATGCACAAGCGAGAAACCGTATGTCCGGATCACCGTATGGGCAGGGTAGAAAATCTTGAAACCTTGAAAGAATCGCCTCACATGGAGGCATGGGCACTAGAAAGATCCCCAAATACAAATAAATCCATAGAAATATCTCTAACGCTAGGTGAGTATCTGGGGGATATCTCTTAAACTAATTTCACACGACCTCATGATTAAATCCGGTGTGTGCGGAGCCTCCTGATCTTACCAATTATACAATGGACTTCTCAACTCTGTTCTCAAACACATATGTTGATTTAATTTCCTTGGATAAGTTTACTCACAAAATCCTATTCCAAGGCACTAAATCCTAGGCTAGTTTGTGCACCCTAGAAAATAAAATTATTATTAATAAATTTTAAATTATAGCGTTTATTTTATGGTCGTGATTACGCAAAAATCTATGGTGATGAAACTCATGGTTTTATGACTCTGCAAGAAATTAAATATGAAAATAATGCAAAGTCTAACATTAACTTTTAATGTATGATATGCTTCTAAAAGCGATGCAATTTTTAAATTCAACTTTGTGATTCAGAAGTAAAATATGCAATCTTTCACTGTATGCACTAAGCTAATGATAAAAACTCAAAAGACAAAATATGTCAAGCAATGAAAAATTCCTATATTTTGTATTTTCAATATATTGAAATTGAAAATGCATGGACTGAAAAGTAACTTGATATATAGCCCTATTGTGTATAAAAGAGAGACAACTCAAGCAGGATATCAAGCAATGAAACACCCAAACCAATGTACAAGGACAATAAAAATGAAAAGATGAAGAGAAAAACTTCGCCCAAAAATTCAACCAAAAGAGGGTTTCCTGTCATCCCACAAGTACTCAACAGGATTTACAGAGACCTAAGAAGGCTCAACAAGCATCAAATCCCACCCAACAAACTCCAGACCAAGAAAATAGGAAGGGAAAAGGTGTACGTGAATGTTTGGGCAAACATAGCGTATATACACAGCTTGCATTGAGACAAATTGCGTGTATACGCGACTGTCAAGAAAAAAAGGCACGTATATGATTTGAAACAAGGAGAGGCAAGGGAGAAAGGCTGAAAACTCAGACCCAGAGTGAATAGGACCTGTCAAGTAATGATACGACAAGAACCACAATAGAAACGAGATCAATCTAAGGAGAAAAGTACTCCAAACCCTAGGAAAGAAGATTCATCCCCAGTATGGTCGCCAATTCTGTTGCAAGGAAAATCTCTCCATGGCTAGGGTTAACCACAATAGAGATATATGACTGTAGATATCGACTCAATTCTAGAATATGTGATATAAAGTAATGTGCAAGAGAAGTAAGAAAGAGGCTTACCTCATCCAAATGTTTGATGATGTCCACCATTGATCACCTTGACCCAAAGCTTTATACCTACAACAAGTTCTCAACAAACAAGCGGAGCAAGCATATAGTGATGATATAACAGGTTAGCACATTAGATAACATAATCCATCAATATACAAAACAAACATGCCCATGGATCATAACACATATATTTGCAAGATATCAATTGTACGAGAAAGGAGTGTTTCTATTAATAAATGATCAACATAAGTGAAAACATTACAGACTTCTGTGTCAGCACAGTTCAGAACCAAGAAACTGAGTTCCTTCCAACTGGGCCTCCACCACTTTAATCCTCCACCAAAGGCAAGATCATATAAGGGAGAGAAAGAGGTTCTCCATCAATAAGGGAAGAGATTGGGGTTGAACACTGTGTTCAGACTTAAAGGACAAAGGGATGCAGACTCAATAATGAAGTAATAATTTCTCTAGAGTAACTTTGCTCTCAAAGTTGAATTCTCTCCTCCTTTCCATAGCTCAGAATTGGATTGTTTATAGCCTTTAAAATGAAACTGAAGGGCAAGTCGAAATGTTTCCAGTATATGGAAGGCCAAGGATCAGAGATATCCTGTCGTGACATGGAAACCTGACATTTAATTTTGATTTTTTGGAACAAATCCCGATGTACATGGGTTGTAGTGGAGCATCCAGCGTATATGCTTGTTGTATAGCTTTCAAGGTGCATACAAGTGGAAAAATATTTGTTTTTTTCTCTGGATTTATCAATCAGGGAAAGTAATTCTGCATGGGGGAATGGAATAAGTTCCTCTTTGCAATATTGCATAGGGTGAGGCAAATCTTGCTATAATAGATGCCACCTAATGTGTGAGGTCAGAGGAGAATCTGCAATGGCCAAAATACATTATAAATAACCTAGAAGTGGAGTGGTAGAGAACCAGCTGGACGAACTCGATCGCTCATTACATTATATACTAAATTTTCATACATGGTTTCCAAAGTACATTGCATATCCATGTGAAAAATATACCAAACAAGTGTCTGTGGCCATGAATAGGCAAATACAAATGTGGTTACATGCCAAAAAGTTGTCATAGTCACAAACAAGGCCCAGTAGAATCAGTCTCAAAACCAAACTGAAGATATTTGTATACCATGGAGTATAATCTGGTCTCCCATGATCACTGAAGTCGTATAGGTACTTGTCCAAATGAAAAGGAGGCAACAAATCAAGAAAGTTGCGGCCACATAGTGATGTATTCAAGTCTTCTACACAATCCACCAAAGGTGTAAGTCTACATCATGTGAATAAAGGAGTTGAGGTCGAAGACAATGAGACATCATTTGATTATCGTTCATTGATGTATAACGTTAACAAATGTGAGAGAGCCTGCCAATAATGAAAATAGGTATCAAGGCACCAAGTACATTATTACAAGTGTGAATATAGGATTCGATGTCAAACACCTGAAGAATCCATCGATCAGGAGACATTGATGTATTCCCAACTGTCGATGGTGAGAGAGCCTACCACTAATGACTGCAAGCCTCAAGGTACTCATAAAACTCTAAGCCTCATTTGCAGAATAAATTGGTTGATGTCGATGGAAAGAGACCTGCTGAAAGGAGAGAATTAAGGCATCTCTCATCAGTCATCATGAGGTACAAAGCAAGAGCTTCATGATTTGGTGGAAATCGGATGAAGAATAAGTTCATGAACCAACAAACCTGTGCATCTTTCGCATGTCCCAAGTGCAAGTGGTACACGAAAAAGACCCTCTGAATAGCAGCCAATGATGAAAAATTGTCGACAAAGGCGAGGAGACCACCAATAAGGCTAATGGAATCCAAGACATTGCACAAATCCCAATGTGTGAATAGATGTCTTACCATAGAACACAAGGGAAACCACCCAGTCAACGACCAATGATGAAATGTTGACTGTTGGGTTCAAGGCTACCTACCAATGATTGAAGTAGGGCCAGGGTGCATGATAGGACTAAAGTATCATGTGATTCTGAGAAAAACTGAGGGTATGGCCGACATGGAAGGTCAACAGTTCTGAGGAGTGGCCGACATAGGTTAATAGAATTCCTTTGAACAAGATAAAGAGACATATGGTGGAACCTGGTAGCATAGACCCAATGATAAAATCATGAGATGTAGGAGGCATCAATGAAGTTCCCTGTAGGGATTGGAAGAGTAACTAGTCGGCATAGAAGAATATATAATGAGATCAACATCCTAAGGCCATGCTAAACCTAAAATTATGATGAATAGACTCAAATCTCTTTGTGCTCTGTCCAAAGGAGACACAGTTGTTGCCGATAAAAGATAATACTCCCTTTCCGCTTGTCCTTTTTTATTTTTCATAACAAACGAATGCTATGATACAAAGGAGGAAACAAGTGTCGCAAGTAAGAAAAACTAGTTCCAGTAGTGGAACGTACCTATGCTCAATGAAGGGAAGTGCATGTGGGAGATGGACACTTAGGGGAATGTTCTCTCCTAGGTATACAGTGTCAAATTGCGAAGGACATAAATGTCAAGGCTCTGCTTGGTTGAGGATGAAAAATTGTTGAGGTAAATGGTTTATAACGCAAAGAGAGAACCGGCTATAGGCTCAATACTGCAAGTAGGGGTATGAGATGCAATCACAAGTTAACGCCAAAAAATGTCCTTTTTTATGTCTTTTAGTCTACTTTGTGTGAAAAAAGGATAAAATTGTGCCAAGTAGACGTCTCTTCAAAACCAATTTACAAGTGTGAAAAAGACAAGTTCACTCGATGCTCTTTTCACTTTTTGATAACGAGTCGAAAAAGAGCTTAACTAAGACTCATGATCTTTCAAATCTGATTTAACGAGTGTGAAAGGGACAAATCACTCGTCAATCTTTTTTCTTTTTTAAAGACAAAATGGAAAAGATCTTAAATTAATCTCGTTATGTTATTCTAATCAATGTGTAATGGGGGAGGCCAAGGCTCCTATACTGACCTTCTATGGAATGTCAATATTCTACGAATAGGTGACATAATATTGGGAAAACCCAAAGCTCTCCCAGTTGAGGAGGATAAAGGACTAACTGAGTAGATAAGCTCTGTGATAGATCAGACAATGTCTCTTAATGGAAAAGACATAGGTGGGGCGATTGGATACCCCATGGGACTATCCCAGTTAAACGTGATCTCCTCAAAACTAGGAGGGAGAGGACTTGGTGAAAGAAAGACTCTCTCTCGTTCAGAAGGTGTTGAATCAAGAATGATGACGACATGATCGAAGGATGCATCACTCTCCACAGGGAGAGTAGGATTGACCATAGATTGCATTGATACGACCGCTTCTTCAATTCTATGTTGAAGAGGATGTGGGGTAACAGGGATAAGGGATACATCACCCTCACAAATGGGGGTGTGATCAAGAGAGGATTGCAATGATGTTACTGTTGTGTCAATCGAAGGAATAAGGTGTGGGGAAACCACAGACGCCTTAGAATCTGAAGGGCCCTTAGGCAAGGCCCACGCTTCTAGTATCTTGCCGTGGCTAGACATAAATGAGTAATATGAATTCCTTCACAAGTCCTGCAAAGGAATTTAGTCTTATGTCTAAGGTGTGTGGGCTTCTTAATGCCCCCAATGTCGTTCAAGACGGTCAGTGGCATACTATCAATGTGATAGGAAAAGGTGGGGGATTCATCTCCTACATGGTGCTCAGAGGTCGAAAATGTGGCATTGATATAACTTGTGGCAACTAAAGTGGTTCCCCTAGCATGACTAGCAATGGTCGGGTACAGGTTGTCAACATAAATTTTAGAAGTTGTCAACCCATCTCCAACATGACTGGCAGAGGTTGGTGATGGAGCTCTAGTATGACTGACAGTGACTGTACTAGTGATGGATTGTGGCATTTGATGCCAAGGTCCAGGGAAAGATTGACTTTGAAACATTGCAGGACAAGAAGGATCTTGGTTTACCCCCTGTCCCTTACTCGAAAGGCAGTATCCTCTGTTTAATCGATTCAGAGAAGTTTGAATGGGCATCATCACTGAAATCTATGAAAAGGTGGAAGTATGATAAGGATTATTTGAGTGAGGATATATGTTGCCCCCTTATGAAGGGGACCCATGAAGTGGGTTTCCCAAACCGTAAAACTAATTCTCCCTGTTGTTGATGGGTCTTAAGCCCCTTAACTCAATAGTAGGAACCAAACCTGCCACCGAGGCCCAATTAGACTCTGCAACGTTTGTGATTGGAATGGTTCTCCATATCTCACGATCTGTCCAATTTAATCGATGGGCTTTGTGTTTTCTTGTGGAGGCATCTCCTTCAGTCGGGATTTTCTCTTTTGGTATTTTCTCTTTAGTTAGGGTAAATGTGAGAAAAATCCGGTATAAACCAACTTGGCCACACAACGATAAGGAAGTCTAAAGACCATGAAAGGTAGAGCTTGGGATAACCCTCACTCTAGCATGAAAACAACAATATCTTACCACAGGCCTAGTAATAATACTTTAACCGTGTTAGCACTCGAACGCTAGCTGAGATTTTAACCTAAACTATCCAAGAAAACAAGATGAGAGCAAATTTAACTACTGCAAAAGAGGCTGAGCTTGGGATAACCCGCTGCTCAAACATGCAAATGATAATCCTATACCACAAGCCTAGTAATAATAAATTAACCATGTGAGAATCCAATTATTGTTTGAGAATACTAATTAGAAGAAAACAATTATATGATAAGATCAATAGCAAGAAAAATAATTCATCTACCATAATCCTTCATCATACATCCACACAACGATTCATCATTTCCATCATTAGAGAAAAGAACATCAAAAAAATTGCACCTGATAACTTGACAATATATTCGCTAGCTCTTACTTGTTACATCTGCTCATGAACTGAATAAGAGATAGTTCTTATCCAGGCTCAATTACACATGCATATGATGAAAACAACTTCGTCTCTGGTCCAGAAGGAATTCTTCATTCATAGCAGCTCCAAAATAATTCTTAACAACTAGAAAGAAAAGCGTTCTTGCAACAAACCATCGACCTTTGTTTAATCGGTCAAGGCCTTTATTTATAACCTAAAGTTCTAACTGAAGTTAACGGCTAAGTGCAGTTCAAGCAACACAAAATAGCCATGTGTGTCTTCTTTCAGCAACTTCCTGAACAGTCAAATCAAGATATCTTCTTGAAAAGGATGGTTATTCTTGTATTCAGACCAACTAACAAGAAGTTATTCACAGGTTCGGGTTCACAGAGATCTATGCTGATTTATTGGAGCCACATATATTCCTTTGACATTTGTTGCATGTGCTCGGTACTTGACCAAACTAGAGTTCAGCCACTGTGGCATCGCTCAGGGCCTGATCGGATGTTTGACAAATTGTTGCGGTTGCCCTGGCTTTGCATCATCCACCTTTGCGAGTTATTTGGTCCATAGCGAGCCTTGTTCAACATGCAACTTGTCTGTGTCACTCATGTCAAAGAAGTTGTCGGGGATGCCAGGCCAACATCTCCCATCGCTTTGGTGATTTAGTCTCGACGTTTCTTTCATTTCTTCAGTGGAGTCATAAGGCAGACTTTAGTCGGTGATTGGGAAGTTTCTCCCTATAGTAAAAAAAAAAGTAGTTTAGTAGTTAATTAACCTATGATCTGACATAAATAAATCAAAATATCAACACATACCTGTGCAGCTTTCTAGTCTTAGTCATTTTTAATACTTATGTGATCTCGAACGCATTCTTTGAGCGATCTGTGAAGCCACCACCCTTCTTTGGTTTTAATGAGCAGCTCAACATGCTGTAGTGTGGATAAATCAAGTATGATAGACATGCATGTACGAATTATAATAGTACCTACTTGACCTTTGGAATCGTCAAGAAATGGTGCCGAGGACAAATTATGCACGGGTGTGCTCCCAAGGGGTGGATATCGTATAGCGAAAGTCATTAAAAATTCCAGAACCCATACTATCAAGCGTACCAAACGTCATTCATCAATAACGGAGGTTCGTAACTTGAAAAGGATCGAAAGGATCGTGATGTACATTTTCCTACAACCCCGATTGACGGGGATTTTATGTTTTGGATAGCATCGATCGATTAGCTTAGGCGTGCCGAATTTTCAAACATCATGTCACAAGGCAGGAATATTATGTGGCCAGCCTAGCATCACTCCTTGATTTCTCTATAAATTTCAGGAGCTTTGTGAGCAATCCTTCTCATATGTCGAGCTCATACTTTCCCGAAATTTGGTTTGGTAAATTCATATTAGTGATGTCCAACTGAGTGACTCCTTGCCATCTGTGGAAACTTTGAATCTCTTACGCTGTTGTAGTTATGGGATCTCTTTCAAGCATGGCACGAGGTCTACAATGCAGTCGGAGTGTGAGATCTCACCCTCAGTGCACCTGGGATTCCTTTTTGTGGGTTTCGAGAGGTACAACTATTGGCCCAAAGGTAGCATCATTGTCTAGGGATGAGCTTGGGGTGGTCACAAATACATTTGGGAGAAATATGCTGCAGGCTGTGCCTTCTCTGGGACCGAAACCACGGATAAGAGGAAGGCCTAAGAAGAAAATTTGGGAAGGAGAGGGGGACCACCCCAAGGTCGAACAGAAGGTACATCCAGCCTGCAATGAATCTATAATTCCCACCGATCACTCGCAGTTGGTTGAGACAGTCGACAAAGGAGACAAGAGAGGAGAGGGGAGATCAAAATCTTCGGGCTTTTCTGTCGGAAATTCCGCCCAACAACTAGAGCAGGCTCAAATTGCAATAGCCGAGATCTACCAAGAGAATAGGGAACTGCGACGTCAATTGGCGGAGAAAACCCAGGGGATATCGTCGTCGCCAGGTTGCGGGGGAAGTGTTGTCTGGCTGCAGAGAAAAATTTGAGAGGCACAAGACACAATCGTGGAATTGTGCGACACGTAGCAGATGGCAGTGACAATGGATCATAAGCCACCACAAAGTGTGAAAGACAAACTGAGATAGGACTACCACATAGGTGACACATAGTTAGCGGGTTCTTGTTCCACGTTCCCAAAAGTGTGGTTTAACACCCTTTTTCCATTTCTTTGTAAAAATCTGTAATCTTACGGTGACCGGGCTAGTTAATCGAATCGTCGGAGTATATTTATTCAAATGTAAACCAAGCCTGGCAGAGGGTTTTCCCTTTTGATTGTACACACACACACACACACACATATAAATATATATAAGGTTTTAAGGCATTATTGTGAATCGAACGTGTATTCCTCTTTAAATTTTTTGCGCAAAAGAATATTAGGTCTTTTTATTTTTTCATCATGGTTATCACA
>SNQJ01S0098820.1:42583-53174 GCA_010110895.2 Picea sitchensis | reverse complement strand
TGTGCATGTTCTTCTTCTTGATGAACTGTAGATAAGGAGGTGAAAGTACTAATTACTGTACTATTTCACAGCTATTTTGTGCAGGCTTGGTGTATGATTTAGATACCCAATGGTTATTCCAAGGTTACGTGGGTCGAACATGTAGAATTCGACGAGTGGGCTATGCATCGTATTTACGATAAGTTGGTAAGCAGTGGTATGGCTTTCAGCGCAAAACGAATGGCCTCCCACTATTGGGTTTTCTCGGTGCAGTCCAGTCTGGCCTGCCAAACTCAAACAGTCTGCGCGTTTAATGATTTTTAGAGAAGAAACGTAAGAACCTGCCGAGAATCAGCGCGACAGCCGCATTCCAGAAGGAGTGGTTCTACATCCTATTCATAACAAGAATGATTTCGCTCAGAGGCGTTACCTTACATTGAATGAATACGAAAACGCTTCAAGAGAACTCAACGCCAATGATAATGGGTCTGATTCTGAGAATCTAACTAAGGGCTCCCTGTTGATCATCGCCAGTTGTATTAGTTCATCAGCTGGGTTTATTATACAGGCTAAACTGAGTACAAGACATTCGGCTAAATCTTCTAGCGCAGCCCTGATGCGTTTTCTGACCACAATACAATCGGCTGTTCTAACCCTAATTCTTGAACGAGATCGTCCTTCTGTGTGGGTCATAGGGTGGCATATCAAGCTTCTGACTGCAGTCTGTTTGGGAGTTATGGCATCTGGAATAGCGATCGGTATAATAGCATGGTGCATTTGGCGAAAAGAGCCTCTGTTTGCGACAATGTTTGTTCCATTACTCCTCATAATCGTGGTCGTCATGAGCTCCATTTAGGTAGTGTCATGGGTTCGATTCTGATTGTTGGAGAGATCTGTCCCGGACAAACTGCAGAGCCTGCCTAACTGAAGCCACCGAAGATATATTCTTATGCGGAAGTGGAACTCCTGGGGCACAATTTGGATCTGAGAACTGCTATTTGCATTATGAGGTTTATAATTTTTTCAACGCATCTATTCTCTCGCCGAATACGGAAGGAGAAAGTCCTGGATTGCCAGAAAGAAAAAATGGGAGCAATCTCTCGCCGTCCCTGAAGCCGCAGCCTGGAAAGGGCCCTCCAGCATCTAAAGGCAATATTCTTTGGATAATTACGGGCATAATAGCTGTTGTGCTTGGATTAATTGCAACTAGAGGCCTTTGGACGTGGTATTTCTCCTCTCGCCTGAGACGTCGGGACCATTACCATCATCCACAGCTACAGGAGGTAAGGTGACTATTGCGCGCATGCTGGCATCACTTATGGAGGTAGTGCGCACCACTATAGCATGTGAATGTGTCTATGTTCGAGCTGTTGTGATAAAGGTTTTAATATGGATGCAGAGTCCAAATTAGTCATTTGATGAACTTGAAGCCATCATCGCTAGTGAGCTATCAGATCCTATCTGGTCATCATCATTATTAAATGATATCTTACTTTGCATGCTCGGTTCAAGGCTACTCCAGAAATGGCAGTAACATTACTAGAAATTGCAAGGCTTTAAGCAACTAAAGTGCCTGAGAGAAAATGCAAATTACGCTGCATCTGAGTGTGCTTGGGAATATTCTACGCCTCTTGGCATAGCTTTGATGATGTTAGATGCAGATAAAATGGTAGCTGCTGCTAGTTCTAGAAATCCTACACTTGCTGGAGCCTTGACACGCCTTCAAAGATGTGCTTTCAGTGGAAGTTGGGAGGTGAGAATAATGGTCGCCCAAGCCCTTATTACAATAGCAGTCAGGTCGGGTGAGCCTTTCAGACTACAAATGTATGAGTTCCTTCATGTGTTATCTCAGGCTGGAATGCAAACAAAGTTTACTGATACACAACTTAGTAATGGTGAAGATAAAGGAGCAAGTGGCACGGGGCTTAGTTCTATAATTTCTCCAATGCTGAGGGTCCTTGATGAGAAGTACAAGGGATAAGATGAGTTGATTAAAGATATGAGGAATCATGATAACAATAAGCAGAAGTGGATGATGAGCTTCGGAAGCTTTATGAGACCCAGTTGTTGCCCAAGGAATTTCAGATCTCGATTATGACAGTAAAGTGGCACGAACTCAATCTCCATCAATCAGCAATGAAACCACAGCTTCCAAGAGTCAAGGAAGGAATGACGAGTTATCAAACGATTAGTAACAGTTCCAGTAGCTGAAGTTGTAGAATGCCATGAAGGCGAACCGTTTCAGATTCCCAGAACGCAAAGAGATTTGTTCTTGGATGTTTTCTTTTAAATAATTGTTGTATGTAACAGAGAAAAGGGGGGAGACAGCCCGGGAGCCTTTCACAGGCTGGGTTTGTAATGCATTTTTTATCAAATATAGAACAAAGTTTCAAGAGATTCTACACTTTGTCACTGTCTAATTCTGTTTTCTTCATGTATTATTGTTTCTGAAGTTTTCATCACTTCGCTTTCTTCCTTACTCATTATTTCATCTTGTAATGGTTACAATTCAGTACAACCTCTGTTGTAGCTATTTGAAGCATCCCTTAATGTGCAGTTTTTCCTCTGTTTTGCCGTGAGTAGAACAAGACCTACGCTTTAATCGTTTTACCTCATTTACAAGTATTATTTGTTCACAACCTTTCCTATGTCTTTCTATAAGTGAGACAAGACCTGCGTTCAAATATTTGAAGTTTCAGTGTTATTTCTTCTATTGAAAGAAAGACCAGATGCTTGGCTTTTTCTTTCAGTTTTGTTCATCCCTATCCGCTATCCATCCTCATGATATTTTAAAATGAATTAGACAAACGAGGTCATGCCTTTTGTTTCTGATCTATAAATGAGTGGAATGACTATTTTGGACCTGGTTCTAGAAGCCTCCTATGACTCACCGATCAACAAGATTTATTTATTTTAAAAATGTGTTAAGACTTGGCTCTTTCACAGCCTAGAGTCAACTCTTGTGACACACTTTTATGGCGCCATTGCTGGCGACAGAGGACGAAGTTATCTTCCCTGGGGTACGACAAAGTTCAGATCTATCTCTTGATGGTGAACAAGGGATAGGCATTCAATTGTTTGTGATCATTCGCCTGGCGACTCCTTGGTTCGTAGACTCTACATGATTTTGTTGGCGACTCCGCTGGTTTCAAATGTCGAACTCGTTCGTTGCTCGAATTGCTGCAAGGTTTTCTCCTCTATACTTTGCAAATGTTTATGTCTTTCCAAACACTGTTCCAAACATTAAAATTTGGGGGGATATCCTTCCTAAATTTGGAGAAGATGAGGACGACAATCCTGGTCAACATTTGTTTGAATTCCACAATCTCATGGAGGAGTTAAATGTACATCACGAAGACATCCTCATGAAATTGTTTATGTTTTCATTGGAAAAAGATGCTAGGCTCTGGTATAAATCTTTACCCCATTCCAGTATCCCTTCATTGAAATGTTTTCACACACTGTTTCATCAACATTGTAAGAGGATATATTCTGCTGAAATCCTTTTTGAAGATTGTTGTGATACAAGTCCTCTTGAGGAGGAGGAAGAAAAAAAAGAATTTTCTCAAGTTGATGAAGATGGCCAGTATGAGGAAGAGTTGGCTCATAAAGATGTTGGATCTTGTGAAATTATTCAAGAAAAAGATACTCGACACCACGGTCAACTTGCCAAAGAGATAGAAAGGAATGATGGTTGTTTCATTCAGAAGACACAGAGACCACCTTCTCCTTTAACTAAGGAAGAGGGGGGTCTGCCCTTGCACAACTATGTTCCAGCCCCTACTCACACAGATTTACTGCTTTCACACAGTCTCAGAGACGAGTGTCAAACTCCTTCCATTTCCGAAGAGGTAAACCTATTTTTAAATGGTGACAGTCATGTGTATCGTGGAACTTTACAACAAGATCAGATTTTAGACTCTGTTTTGTTTCATGAAAAAGATATGGTTGCCATGTTTAATGATCGTGAGCACCATGAATCAGAACATAGAGTAGTCATGGATGTTTTAAAACCTCAGTATGATATGTTTTTCCAAGACCCTTTTGTTGAGCTTTTAGATTCATTTAATGGAGGAGTATGCTATGTCATGAGCATTTGGTCACAAGAATTGATGAAAGGTTTGCAAATCCATGACCACCAACAGGTCGGATGGGGATTGCCAATTTCTTTTTTCAGCCTGCTCGAAGAAAGTGTAAAAAAATTTCCAATGAGAAGACAATTATTGGATTGGCTTCACTGGCATTTTCGTATCATTTGATTATGGAAATCTTTCAGTAGTTAGAGTAGGTGATGTATATAAATAAGATTGAATTCAAGCATTAGATTACATTGATAGTATTCAATATGTTTCTAGTTCATTTCTGAATCCAATATGGTTTTGACATAAAGAATTACGACTCCATAGCCCAATGGATGAATAAGAAGTTTTTCGTTCCGCGAAAATGCAAGTAAAGGGACAACGTTCAGGATTTGATAAGTATGATTTCGGGAAGCCAAATGGATGAAGGCACTTGGTCTACGGTTCTTGGCACATTCAGGAAAGCACCATCCCTAGTTGGTGCCAACGTTGTAACAGATATTAAAAAAATTGACTGCGTTGTCCAAGGCTACGGTTCTTGCATATGGACAGACAGGTTCACGCATGATTATCGAACTAGGATCTTTGCAAGCTGTTGGAAATGATTATCAAACCAGCATTCTGCAATTCTATTTCAGTTTTTCAACATGTAGAATACTCCGCACATTCAACAAAAACCCTCACATACCATCAAAATGATTTACAAGTTACTGAAATAGAGGGTGGAATCGTTGAACTGGAGACAATTGATGTTAGAGAGGACATTGGTGGTGCTTCCAAGTTAAAGACAGAATATGATTGTAGTGGTTTGATTGGAGGGATTGCTGATAAACTTGTCTTTGAAGATGCACCGAGAACTGGTTTTGAATTAACAAACCTTTGCACTAGCAGTGGAAGTGGTAGACCAGACCTCCAAGAAGATGATAGTCCAGAGCTATCGAGGGTTAAGGATCACTTTCAAATAGTGGATAAGTTTCATTGGCAACGATGGAAATTCATTTCTCAAGATGAATGATTATGCAAGAGGAGACATCAGACTTTCCAGTGGGTTACCAAATAGTCCGCCACACTTCTGTTTTTCCAAAGAAGAAGGAAGAAGAAAGTGATAGAAAGCCTGGACACATGGGAGGAGGGCAATATTATCCATTTGAAGGACAAAGCTGCCAAGATAACATTCAATATGCTGATGAAACAATTCATTAGTTTGGATTCTGGAACTGCTGAATCGAAGGACCTCCTGGAGAGTTACTCGCATTTGATGGCAGGACTTTTCTCCTTACCAATCAGACTTCCAGGCACAACTTATAGCAACTGTTTGAAGGGACGAGAAGAAGTATTGAGTGCTCTGAAAAATGTTATTTTGGAACGTAGAAAGTAGAAAAGAATTGTGAAAGAGGATTTTCTGGACCAAGTACTGGAGAAGGCTGATGATGACAAGGAGCAGTTTAACGATCAAGTCGTTTTGGATTTCCTGTTTGATTTTCTCTTTGCTGGATATGACACCACGTCAATAGCAATAACTATGGCTGCCAAATACCTCATGGAAACACCCAGGGCTCTGCACGAATTGAGAGAAGAACATGAAAAGATCCTCCGCAGGAAGAGGAGAAAAGGAGAACTATATTTAACATGGGAAGATTATAAATCGATGGCATTTACATTAAATGTAATAAAAGAGACTTTGCGCCTCTCAAACATAGGCCCCTTTTTGTATCGAGAATGCATGCAGGAAGCAAAAATCAAAGGATATCATGTTCCCAATGGTTGGAAGGTGGTTGCATGCACTACAATAGTGAATCTTGATCCATCTATACACTTTGATCCATTATCTTTTAATCCATGGAGATGGCAGAAAAGTACGTGGAATGGAAATACTTTTCAAGCTTTTGGAGGAGGGCTTAGATATGGTGTGGGATCAGAATTAGCCAAACTGGAAATGGGAGTGTTTCTACATCATTTCGTCACAAAATTCAGATGGGAGAAAGCATCTGGATGCAAAGAAGCAATCGTCTGTTGTCTAGTTGTTGTCTTTCAAAATGGTTATCCAATCGACTTGAAGAAGCGAATGGAGTCTTCTCGTGCATGTTCTTCTTCTTGATGAACTGTAGATAAGGAGGTGAAAGTACTAATTACTGTACTATTTCACAACTATTTTGTGCAGGCTTGGTGTATGATTTAGATACCCAATGGTTATTCCAAGGTTACGTGGGTCGAACATGTAGAAGTCGACGAGAGGGTTGTGCATCGTATTTACGATAAGTTGGTAAGCAGTGGTATGGCTTTTGGCGCAAAATGAATGGCCTCCCACTATTGGGTTTTCTCAATGCAGTCCAGTCTGGCCTACCAAACTCAAACAGTCTGCGCGTTTAATGATTTTTAGAGAAGAAACGTAAGAACGTGTCGAGAATCAGCGTGACAGCCGCATTCCAGAAGGAGTGGTTCGACATCCTATTTGTAACAAGAATGATTTCGCTCAGAGGCGTTACCTTACATTGAATGAATACGAAAACGCTTCAAGAGAACTCAACGCCAATGATAATGGGTCTGATTCTGAGAATCTGACTAAGGGCTCCCTGTTGATCGTCGCCAGTTGTATTAGTTCGTCAGCTGGGTTTATTATATAGGCTAAATTGAGTACAAGACATTCAGCTAAATCATCTAGCGCAACCCTGATGCATTTTCTGACCACAATACAATCGGTTGTTCTAACCCTAATTCTTGAACGAGATCGTCCTTCTGTGTGGTTCATAGGGTGGCATATCAAGCTTCTGACTACAGTCTATTCGGGAGTTATGGCATCTGGAATAGTGATCAGTATAATAGCATGGTGCATTTGGCGAAAAGAGCCTCTGTTTGCGATAATTTTTGTTCCATTACTCCTCATAATCGTGGCCGTCATGAGCTCCATAATATTTGACGAGAAGCTCCATTTAGGTAGTGTCATGGGTTCGATTCTGATTGTTGGAGAGATCTGTCTCAGACAAACTGCAGAGCTTGCCTAACTGAATCAACCGAAGATATATTCTTATGTGGAAGTGGAACTCCTGGGGCACAATTCGGATCTGAGAACTGCTATTTGCATTATGAGGTTTTTAATTTTTTCAATGCATCTATTCTCTCGCTGAATACGGAAGGAGAAAGTCCTGGATTGCCAGAAAGCAAAAATGGGAGAAATCTCTCGTCGTCCCTGCATCCGCAGCCGGGAAAGGGCCCTCCAGCATCTAAAGGCAATATTCTTTGGATATTTACCGGCGTAATAGTTGTTGTGCTTGGATTAATTGCAATTAGAGGCCTTTGGACGTGGTATTTCTCCTCTCGCCTGAGACATCGAGACCATTACCATCATCCATAGCTACAGGAGGTAAGGTGACTATTGCGCG
The DNA here is from genome assembly GCA_010110895.2 of Picea sitchensis. Lineage (NCBI taxonomy): Eukaryota > Viridiplantae > Streptophyta > Pinopsida > Pinales > Pinaceae > Picea > Picea sitchensis. The sequence goes on along the minus strand of SNQJ01S0098820.1, from coordinate 45,736 downwards.
CATGCTGGCATCACTTATGGAGGCAGTGCGCACCACTATAGCATGTGAATGTGTCCATGTCCGGGCTACTGTGATAAAGGTTTTAATATGGATACAGAGTCCAAATTAGTCATTTGATGAACTTGAAGCCATTATCGCTAGTGATCTATCAGATCCTGTCTGGTGATCATCATTATTAAATGATATCTTACTTTGCATGCTCGGTTCAAGGCTACTCCAGAAATGGCAGTGACATTACTAGAAATTGCAAGGCTTTTTGCAACTAAAGTGCCTGAGAGAAAATGCACATTACGCTGCATATGAGTGTGCTTGGGAATATTCTACACCTCCTGGCATAGCTCTGATGATGTTAGATGCAGATAAAATGGTAGCTGCTGCTAGTTCTAGAAATCCTACACTTGCTGGAGCCTTGACACGCCTTCAAAGATGTGCTTTCAGTGGAAGTTGGGAGTTGAGAATAATGGTCGCCCAAGCCCTTATTACAATAGAAGTCAGGTCGGGTGAGCCTTTCAGACTACAAATGTATGAGTTCCTTCATGTGTTAGCTCAGGCTGGAATGCAAACAAAGTTTACTGATACACAACTTAGTAATGGTGAAGATCAAGGAGCAAGTGGCACGGGGCTTAGTTCTATAATTTCTCCAATGCTGAGGGTCCTCGATGAGAAGTACAAGGGACAAGATGAGTTGATTAAAGATATGAGGAATCATGATAACAATAAGCAGGAGTGGACAGATGATGAGCTTCAGAATCTGTATGAGACCTAGTTGTTGCCCAAGGAATTTCAAATCTCGTTTATGACAGTAAAGTGGCACGAACTCAATCTCCATCAATCAACAATGAAACCGCAGCTTCCAAGTGTCAACGAAGGAATGACGCAGTAAAGTGGCACGAACTCAATCTCCATCAATCAACAATGAAACCGCAGCTTCCAAGTGTCAACGAAGGAATGACGAGTTATCAAACGATTAGTAACGGTTCCAGTAGCTGGCAGAATTACCTGGAAGTTGCAGAATGCCATGAAGGAGAATCGTTTCAGATTCCCATAATGCAAAGAGATTTGTTCTTGGATGTTTTCTTTTAAATAATTGTTGTATGTAACAGAGAAAAGGGGGGAGACAGCCCGGGAGTCTTTCACAGGCTGGGTTTGTAATGTATTTTTTATCAAATATAGAACAGATTTTCAAGAGATTCTACACTTTGTCACTGTCTAATTCTGTTTTCTTCATGTATTATTGTTTCTGAAGTTTTCATCACTGCACTTTCTTCCTTACTCATTATTTCATCTTGTAATGGTTACAATTCAGTACAACCTCTGCTGTAGCTATTTGAAGCATCCCTTAATGTGCAATTTTTCCTCTTTTTTTCCGTGAGTAGAACAAGACCTGCACTTTAATCGTTTTGCCTCATTTACAAGTATTATTTGTTCACAGCCTTTCCTCTATCTTTCTATAAGTGAGACAAGACCTGCGTTCATATATTTGAAGTTTCAGTGTTATTTCTTCTATTGAAAGAAAGACCAGATGCTTGGCTTTTTCTTTCAGTTTTGTTCATCCCTATCTGCTATCCATCCTCATGATATTTTAAAATGAATTAGACAAACGAGGTCATGACTTTTGTTTTTGATCCTTAAATGAGTGGAATGACTATTTTGGACCTGGTTCTAGAAGCCTCCTATGACTGACTGATCAACAAGATTTATTTCTTTTAAAGATGTGCTAAGACGTGGCTCTTTCACAGCCTAGAGTCAACTCTTGTGACAACACCAATCAACTCAAGTTTTGATAAAGAGTTCCATTTCCTGAAGGTACCGAGGTAGGAAAATATGAATCGACTATTTCCTGCTTTCAATTATTTATGTAACCCTGAGGGAAAACCTTCTCATCTCCTTCTAAAATCTACCATGTAGTGTATCAATTTGGGAACACCAATATCAAACTTCACCTCTATTTGAGGGACACCTCAAGGAGTAGGAGGAATTCAATCCAATCAAATCCTATCAAGTGACATGTTGTACTTGATAAAGAAAATACCTTAGATATGTTGTAGATGACGTGACTTCAATGAAGCTAAGGGAATAGATACCTACGTTTCTGAAGAAAAGGGTTCCTAATACCCTTTCTCCTTCTGATTTGATTTACTAGGAAGAGATCCCTTGGTCTTTTTATTGCAAAGAGTGTCATAGAGAATGCCCTAAAAATAAAGTCCACGAGGGAGGTGAAGATCCTAAAAGCTATGAACGTATGAATTTAGTTGAATATATGGGTCCTATACATGTTATCCCTAGAGAAAACTACACTATTACAAGTAAGTAATTGGAGCAAATCAAGCGAAGGAGTATGTATGCTTCTAGGATATCTAGGTTAGAAATGTTGAATGCCATGGATGAAGAATCCAAGGAAAATCTTAGGAAAGATAAGTACTTGCAATACTATAGAAGAAATAAAGCACCCAAAGTTTGTCAACCTTATGAATTTCAACATCCTCCAAGAAATTGGATTAGATACCATTTACCCTTGGACACCAACCCTACTCCCCCATCAACACCACATAAGAATGATGATTTCCAATTGAATGTTGGCATGATGAATATTTTAGAAAAAATCGATGTTCATGTACCTCTCTATGAATTGATCAAGATCCCATCACAAAAGGATAAAGTGAAAAAAAATCCTTACCATAGAACTTGAACACCCTCCTATTGTATTAAAAACTATGGATTATGATAGAAATAATGGAGGGAACACACATTTATTTATCACATTGGTAGTGAATAACCTCCTTATTCATAATTCTATGTTAGATTTTGGGGCTTCCATTGATGTGATTTCTTTAAAGGTCAAGAATGAATTAGGGTTGAAAACAACAATTCCATACAAGAATGCATGTGGGAATCATTCAATATTGATCAAAGGATGTGGCTTGCTTAAGGATCTTAGGGTTTACCTAACTACATATCCTGATAGATGTGCTCGATGCTTGGGGAACATTATTGTCTAGAAAATGGGATGCATTGGGTGGTAGTATCCAAATGGATTTATCTTATGCAACCATCCTAATCAATGATGGGACCTTTGTTACTTTGTATAGGAAGTGCATTGTGAAACACCAAGTAGAGGATCCTAGTGTCCCTTTGAATTCAATTAGATTGGAG